>SJYX01023254.1:0-10177 GCA_006410675.1 Oreotragus oreotragus
CCTGACAGATGTTCATCTTAGACCTGTGAACTAAAACTTGCCATTTTCTGTTACCATTCATATTTTTCCAGATCAATATTTGTTCACTCTTTCATTCAGCCTTTTTCTTAGCAGTTATTCATTCTTTTACTTATTTAACAAGTGTTTCTTGAGTACTCATGCACTCTAGCTGACCTATAGGTTATACAAAGTGAATTGGGCATGATGCTTAACATGGAACATCTTCTGTTTTTCAAAGCTGGCCATATGTTATCTCATGTGCTTTAGAGCCCATCTTCTGTAGTAGAAAAGATAGACCAGATCACATGGGGCCAGAATGCCAAAATATGAAGATGGAAGCATTTCTCAAAGACTGTACTTTCAAAGTAAATATATTTAGAAACGTTCCTTTGATAGAAATGTCCAGAATTTCTTAAAGAATGGGAAAATCATAAGTAGAGTCTTCAAATCTTAAATAGAGTCTTCTTCAAGAGGTTATTACGATAAACAAAATGTACCTTCTCTCTTTTGAATCCATTGAGGCCAGGTGTATTTTTGGATTCAGAATTTTCTAGATTCTAAAAAGGTGCTACAAGGCATACACCATATACTGGATAATACTGGAATCTGGAGAAGCTCCCTTTTGCCAGAAAAAATCAAGCTAAATATTATACATGATGGCTATAAAGGCCTCATGTCAGTTTCAGTCACAAATTATTTAAAAACCAGCAAACCAAAAAAAAAAAAAATCTTTGGTTATCAGAAGTTTCAGGGCTTCAGAACAAAGCAGCTGCTTTGAGCTAAAAGGCATAGGTCCGTGAATTAGTGAGTTAAAGCATAAAGAGGAAGAATGAGTATAAAAATTGTTATAAAGGTAGCATTGGTAGTATTTGTTGTATTTATTTGGTTAAAGGTTAGGTAAGAAAAGAAATACAATAGTCGTGATTGTGAAGTTTTGAGTCTGGGTGCCTGGGAGGACGGCAGTGCCATTAATAGAAAAGAAAGGAATAGGGACTGCCTGATAAGGGGTTGGGTGGAGGGGAGGTGATGATTAATTCAATTTGAAATATACAAATCTCCAGGACATTATGAACCTGACTGAAATTAGCATGATTAAAGGTGCCTCTCACAGTGTTCTGGTGAGTATGTGATGGGGAACTAAATTAAAAATCAGTAGCCTTTCGCATATAACATATTTCATTAATCAAATTTGAAAGTTGAATCCATCCAACCTAAAAAGTCATACTGATTCTTCTTTAAGAAAATGGCACAAATGTGGATGGTATTCGAAAATTGGAAACATTTTAAAAGAGGATCCTTAAAGTTTCAAAATTCTCCTTGGATCCAAATGGAATTATTTTTTATTGTTTTTTTCCACAGGTCTTGAGACAGTAAATACAAGTTTATGTCTCAGTTATAAAAAAACTGTCTAACCTATTTTGAGTGATAACCATACATTAGGTTAGTGGTTTAAACATTATCATCGGTATAAACTATCCAGTGGCTGAACCTTCAAATGTGACATTCTTAAGTAAGAGTAGTATGGCCTAAAGTAATCAAAAAATTCTTATTTTCAACTCATGTGTATTTCCATGAATGTAGTAACTATCTTATGATTACCTATAGCTGCAAAGAAATATTAACAAAATATTGCTTGGTTTATATGAAATAGTTACCCTGAAACATTCCAGTTTTTACTGGTGTGTTTCCGTGTCCATCAATATGCTCCAAATAGTTTAACTCTTTTGTCATTATTTCAAAGTTCCCACAATAGAGGTAGATTGACACGTCTAAGATTTGAGGGAACCAATCTTACACAGTAATGTCACTGGTCTCTCTCTTCAACATTCCTCTTGCTACCTAGAAGCCTTTATATCCTTTTCTGTCTTTAGATATTTAACTATGAATTCTTTGGGCAGTTCCTCTTGTCACCAAGTCTGATGACTGACGGCAATTAAGTTCCAGAAACAAGCTATCTGTGGTGAAGTTCTGATAGGGTGTGATCACAGGAAAAGAGGAGGTGCAAGGAATGGCAGGTAAGCCCCCAAACACTGTATTTTAATTTAAACATTAAAATGAGAAGAAAAATCTCAAATAATGAATGTATGCTTCCATGCTTGTTTTTTTTTTTTTATAGGAAGTTAGAGAAAATCAAGAATACTGTTTTAATCGTGCCTTCACTTACATTATTTTAGCTACAGTGTTTTCCTAGAAATCCATTTGAATATATTTTTAGTTAGTCTGATACTCTTGGAAAGTGTTTTCAGGAAAGCCTGCTTCTTTGATAGGACTGTTAAATCACCCTCTCTCATTCTGAAGCAGTTAATTTTTCTCAGCCTTTTAAGTATTTTCCTACTTGGACATCCTGGAGTTTCTCTCCTTATCAAGGATATACATCTAAGAAAATGCATTTCAAATATTAAAAGAAAATATCACAGAACATACCAGAGGGATGACTTGCTTTCTTGTTGAAGGTGGTATTGTTTACAATACGACAACAATGGCAACCTTTTTGCCTTAAAGTTAGCAAAAGACAAGATTCTCTTTGTCCCAGAAGCCTCTCTGCCTCACCTCTAGAGGTGAAAAGGGGCTTGATTCTTCTTGCCCCAGCGTGGATGTGGCCCTGGCTATGGAATTCTGACCTTGAGTGTTCAGGGTGGTGCTCCCCTTCACATGGAGGAGAGACGAGAAGCAGTCATGTCAATGATTCATGCCACATACAGACTCAGGTAGAGCAGCTTGGACCTTTGAGAACAAGATGAAAAGACGTAGCAGCAGGAAGAATTGGGGCTCCATTTTAGGAAGATGCCCCGATAAAAGAATTGTGAGGCCCTGGTGCATATTACCCCAGGATTCTGTAGCATCTCATTATCTGGTGTTTTTAATGACGAATGTGCAACCATGTTTGTAGGATAATTGATGTGAAGTGCTGCCCAGGAGCTGAGGGATGAATGAAGCCACCTTCACACATCTTTTCAGGCCCTTCAGTTGTATGATTTGTGCATTATATTATTTAGCAGAAATAATAAAGAACCAAATATGCTTTTTTTTTTATGTGGCATTAGCTACCTTTTTGTGTTAATGTGGTACCTGCCAATTACTTGCATTAAAGCAAATGGCTAAAATATACAAATTAAGTTATGAACACACTGCTACATTTAACAGATTAACTGAAAACCTGTGAAGATTTCAAGAGTATATTCAATGCATAAAAACCATTTCCTTGATCTTAAATTTGTAAGCTACTTTTTTCCCCCTAAAGGTATGTGCTCTTAGAGTCCTGAATGTGGTCGGAGTGCAGCAAAAGGAATTTAATACCCATGGAGAAAGTGTGTGGTCACCAGACTATGTGCTTAGGGAGGCACCAGCACAGTTAATCCTCCCAGTAATCCAGGCCATGGTCAGCAAACTTTATCTATAAAAGGATAGGTTGTGTGTGCTTGGGCTGCCATAACAAAATACCATGGACAGGGTGGCTTAAACAACAGACATTTCTCATGGTTCTGGAGGCTGAAATCCATGGTCAGGTTGCTAGGTGATTTAGATCCTCACCATGATCCTCTTTCTGGCTTATGTATGACTGCTTTCTTGCTGTCTGTTCACCTGGTCTTTTCTCCATGATTGCACAGGGAGAGAAATCTCTTTTCTTCTTCTTGTAAAGGAACTAATAATGTCATGAAAGCTTCACCTTCATGATTTCAGCTAAACCCGTTTGCCTCTCAAAGGCCCCACCTCCAACAGGGCTTCCACATTTGAATTTGGGAGGAACATAATTCAGTCCGTAGCAGATAGTCAGTATTTTAGGCTGTATAGGACATGAAGTCTCTGTTCCATCTACTCAGTTCTGTGATTGTTATCTTATAATATATAAACAAATGGGCATGGCTGTGTTCTGATAAAACTTTATTTACAAAAGCAGGCAGCTGGCAGGAATTGGCCCACTGGTCCTAGTTTGCCAACTCTTGCATGTGCACTGAGTCATGTCCAACTCTTTGTGACCCCATGGACTGTTGCCCACCAGGCTTCTCTGTCCATGGGATTATCCTGGCAAGAATACTGGAACGGGTTGCCATTTCCTTTTCCAGGGATCTTCCCAACACGAGGGTTGAACCCAAGTCTCCAGCATCTCGTTCACTAGGTAGGTGGATTCTTTACCACTGAGCCTGGTGATAAATATTATTTCTGCCACTTGTGAAAGATTGAAGTGAAGCTCCAAAATGTTACCCTTCTTACTTAGATCTTATAGGTATATGGATTGTGAATTCAAATTAGTACTTGGTAAATTTATTTTAAGATTTATCAAGCAACAAACTATAGTGCTATAGAAAATTATGTAATGTATTCCATCACTTTCCAAAATAAGCCCTGGACATATGATTTACTGCTTATCATACACATGCCTTCTTCTTTGGGGACCAGTCTCGCCCACAGCCTTATTGAGTGTGTGTGGTCTCTGTGACCCTGGCCCTTGCAACAGCTGATTGAACAAAAGATGGGAACTTAACCTAACTGTATAGTTTCTGAAAATTTATTACTTGTCTAGTGTGAATTGGAATGGTTCCAATGGATTCTTCTCTGGGGAACTTGGTATTAGAGAAACAGGAAATTCTTGATTGGAAAGGGTTACTAGAACTGGAAGGTTATGAGTGAAGGTTATTGGAGGAACTAAAGTAAGTCAGTAAAGGAAGTTGGTAGGCAGGGGAGAAGTGTGTGCGTGGGTGGATAGGCGGGCGGCAGAAAGAGAGAAAACCACAGCAGTTAATAAATGGAGAAAGATTTCATGGCTGAGTTTTCAGTTTCTGATTCTAGTCCTTGCTAAACCCAAATGTGCTTTATTTGAATCTCTCCATATCTGTGTTGCATCAGTAAAATAAGCCCCGCCCCCTCTCCCATTTAATCTGAGCTTGAGTGGAATGCTGATCACTGAATCCAAAAGACCTTAATTAGCCAATGCAGTTATGAGCTACATTCCTTTTCTATTCAGAGGAGACAATCTTCCCTCTGTCCTTTTCTAGAGGTTAGCAGGATTGAAATGTCAAACTCCAAATCAAAGTCTCTTTAAGTTTATCTTCGGCAGATAGGATTGCCCAATACTAAATAAAGGTGTACACAGAATAGGACTTACAGCTTTTTAAAGTCACATTTTTTGTCCTTCCCTCTTTTGAAGTGTTTTAAATCCAGAGGGAAAATGTATGGACTAGAAGGAAGGGTTGAAGGTAAGCCGTCGGCAGCCTGGCATGAGCTGATGCTACTCTGCTTCTCCGTGTTGGTGTGGTCATGACATAATAAGGGAATACAGAGCCGGGACAGTTGCAGCCATCTGTGGGCCACAATGCTTAGTACAGGAACCCTCATCCACACATGGGCCTCTTCTCCAAGCCCACTTCCTTGAAAGCTAGATCTAACTTGGTATTAAAGATAACTTTTTTCAAGTTCACATCTTAACTGTCACAACATGCTTAATTTTTTTTTTTTTTTTTTAGTGCATGCTCTTCTTTCCAGTTAGCTGAAGGAAGATGAAAATATGCTAGACCGATGAAAATAAATGTGGCAGTTGTGATACCCCTTGTCACGTCCAGTCGGCCCAGCCGATTTCAAGGCAGCTGTGGCGGACAGTTCCCTCTACTTGCCAGTGTCCTAGGATCGGTAGGGCTGATGCGCCTCTGTCATGCTTTTTCTGAAGCTGTGGACAGGCAGCAGATAGGCACAGCTCAGGATTGCCCTCTAGAACAGCCTTCAGCCCAAGGGAAGTGGGACTGAGTGGACAAATGTGTATGGCTTCCTGTCCTTCTGTGAGTCGGTTACAAACGTCCTTCTTCTGCATTTCCTCAGAATAGCACCGATGTGACGGGGCACTAGTTTCCTCTGAGGCAGCCTGCTTATTCATGCTCCCTCTTGGTTCTTCTCTCTTCTGTGTCTCACTTTGCCTACTTCCCTTCTTCTGCTTCCTGGGATCACCTCCTAAATAAATGACCTGTGCCATAATCCTTGTGCTAGGGTCTGCTTTGGACAGCGTCATAACTAAGACCAATAATGACCATTTTTTATGTTAACATATAACAGTTTATGTTCATATATAATACGTCCTCCCTTTCATGGATCACAGCCTTGTCATGGCGAAAAAGCTTGGATAACTGAATAAAGCTATGAGCCATACCATGCAGGGCCACCCAAGACAGGTCATACTAAAGTGTTCTGACAAAACACGGTCCACTGCAGGAGGAAATGGCAGACCACTCAAGTATTCTTGCTAGGAGAACCTCATGAACAGTATGAGAAGTCAGAAAGATATGACACTGGAGGATGAGCCCCACAGGCTGGAAGCTGTCCAGTACACTACTGGGGAAGAGGAGAGGGCAATTACTAATAGTCCCAGAAAGAACGAAGCAACTGGGCCAAAGTGAAAACGACACTCAGTTGTGAATGTGTCTAGTGGTGAAAGCAAAGTCTGATGCTGCAAACAACAATATTGCATAGGAACTTGGATTGTTAGGTTCATGAATTAAAGTAAATTGGATGTGGTCAAACAGGAGATGGCAAGACTGAACATCAACATTTTAGGAATCAGGGAACTAAAGTGGACGAGAATAGGTGAATTTAATTCAGATGACCATTATATTTACTACTGTGGGCAAGAATCCCTTAGAAGAAATGGGGAAGCCCTCCTTGTCAACAGAAGAGTTCAAAAGGTAGTTATTTGGGTGCAACCTCAAAAAATGACAGCATGATCTTGGTTCGTTTCCAAAGCAAACCATTCAACATCACAGTTATTCAAGTCTGAGCCCCGACTACTGATGTCAAAGAAGTTGGAGTTAACTTAATACCTACAAGACTTTCTAGAATTCACACACACACACACACACACACACACAAAAGATGTCCTATTTATCATAGGAGATTGGAATGCAAAAGTAGGAAGTCAGGAGGCACCTGGAATAATAGGCAGCTTTGGCCTTGGAGTACAAAATGAAGCAGGGCAAAAGCTAACAGAGTTTGGGTCAAGAGAACACGCTGGTCACAGCAAACACCTTTTCCCAACAACCCAAGATGGCTCTGTGGCTCTGTGCATGGACATCACTAGATGGTCAGTACCAAAATCAGATCGATTACATTCTTTGTAGCCAACGATGGAGAAGTTTTATACAGTCAGTGGAAACAAAATGTGATGGTGACTGTGGCTGATAGCATGAGCTCTTTATTGCAAAACTCAGGCTTACATAGAAGAAAGTAGGAGAAACTGCTTGGCTATTAAGATATGACCTAAATCAAATCCCTTATGATTATACAGTGGATGTGACAAATAGAGTCAAGCAATTAGATCTGGTAGACAGAGTACCTGAAGAACTATGGACAGAGGTTTGTAACACTGTAAAAGAGGCAGGGACCAAAATCATTCCTAAAAAAAAAAAAAATGCAAGAAGGCAAAGTAGTTGTCTGAGGAGGCTCTAAAAATAGTTGAGGAAAGAAGAGATGTGATAGGCAAGGGAGAAAGGGAAAAATATACCCATCTGAATGCAGAGATCCAGAGAACAGCACTGAGAGGTAAGAAGGCCTTCTTAAATTAACAATGCAAAGACAGAAAGGAAAACAATAGAATGAAAATGACTAGAGACCTTCTCAAGAAAACTGGAGATATCCCAAGAATGTTTCATTCAAGGATGGGCACGATAAAGGACAGAAATGGTAAGGTCTTAACAGAAATAGCAGAGATTGGGAAGAGGTGGCAAGGATATACGGAAGGATATACAAGCAAGGTCTTAATGATCTGGATAATTATGATGGTGTGGTTACTCACCTGGAATTGGACATCCTAGAGGGTGAAGTCAGGTGGGCCTCAGGAAACATTTCTACCAGCTAAGCTAGTAGAAGTGATGGAATTCTAGCTGAGCTATTTAAAATTCTAAAAGGTGATACTTGTTTCAGTGCTCCACTCAATATGTCAGCAAATTTGGAAAACTCAGCAGTAGCCACAGGACTGGAAAAGGTCAGTTTTCAGTCNGATAGGCAAGGGAGAAAGGGAAAAATATACCCATCTGAATGCAGAGATCCAGAGAACAGCACTGAGAGGTAAGAAGGCCTTCTTAAATTAACAATGCAAAGACAGAAAGGAAAACAATAGAATGAAAATGACTAGAGACCTTCTCAAGAAAACTGGAGATATCCCAAGAACGTTTCATTCAAGGATGGGCACGATAAAGGACAGAAATGGTAAGGTCTTAACAGAAATAGCAGAGATTGGGAAGAGGTGGCAAGGATATACGGAAGGATATACAAGCAAGGTCTTAATGATCTGGATAATTATGATGGTGTGGTTACTCACCTGGAATTGGACATCCTAGAGGGTGAAGTCAGGTGGGCCTCAGGAAACATTTCTACCAGCTAAGCTAGTAGAAGTGATGGAATTCTAGCTGAGCTATTTAAAATTCTAAAAGGTGATACTTGTTTCAGTGCTCCACTCAATATGTCAGCAAATTTGGAAAACTCAGCAGTAGCCACAGGACTGGAAAAGGTCAGTTTTCAGTCCAATCCCTAAGAAGGTTAATGCCAAAGAATGTTTAAACTACTGTACAATTGTGCTCATTTCATATGCTAGCAAGGTTATGTTCAAAATCCTTTAAGCTAGTCTTAAGCAGTATGTGAACCGAGAACTGCCAGATGGACAAGCTGGGGTTCAAAGAGGTAGAAGAATCAGAGATCAAATTTACGATATTCCTTGGATCATGGAGAAAACAAGAAAATTCCATAAAAATGTCTCCTTCTTCTTTGTTGACTGTGCTAAAGCCTTTGACTGTAGGATCACAACAAACTGTGGAAAATTCTTAAAGAGATGGGAGTACCAGACCACCTTACCTATCTCTTGAGAAACCTGTATGTGGGTCAAGAAATAACAGTTAGAACCAGACGTGGAACAGCTGACTTGTTCAAGATTAGGAAAGGAGTACATCAGGGCTGTATATTGTCACCCTGCTTATTTAACTTATATGCAGAGTACATCATGCGAAACCCTGGACTGGATGAATCACAAGCTGGAATCAAGATTGGCAGGAGAAATATTAACTAGCTCAGATATGCCAATGATACCACTCTAATGGCAGAAAGTGAAGAGGAACTAAAGAGCCTCTTGATGAGGGCGAAAGACGAGAGTGAAAGAGCTGGCTTGAAACTCAACATACAAAAAATTAAGGTCATGGCATCTGGTCCCATCACTTCATTGCAAATAGAAAGGGAAAAAGTGAAAGGACCGAGAGATTTTATTTTCTCAGGCTCCCAAATCACTGTGGATGGTG
The DNA here is from genome assembly GCA_006410675.1 of Oreotragus oreotragus. Taxonomy (NCBI): domain Eukaryota; kingdom Metazoa; phylum Chordata; class Mammalia; order Artiodactyla; family Bovidae; genus Oreotragus; species Oreotragus oreotragus. Next base: position 9,267 of record SJYX01023254.1, read on the forward strand.
ACTGCCGCCATGAAATTAAAAGGCGCTTGCTCCTTGGAAGAAAAGCTATGACAAACCTATACAGCATATTAAAAAGCATAGACATCAGTTTGCCAATAAAGGTCCAAATAGTCAAAACTGTGGTTTTTCTAGTAGTCATGTACTCATGTGAGAGTTGAGCCATAAAGAAGGCTGGGCGCTAAAAAATTGATGCTTTCAAACTGTGGTGCTGGAGAAGACTCTTGAGAGTCCCTTGGACTGCAAAGAGATCAAACCAGTCAATCCTAAAGGAAATCAACCTTGAATATTCATTGGAAAGACTGATGCTGAAGCTCTAGTACTTTGGCCACTTAATGCAAAAGAGCCAACTCGTTGGAAAAGACCACATGTTGGGAAAGATTGAAAGCAAATAGAGAAGGGGGCAGCAAAGGATGAGATGGTTAGATAGCATCACCAATTCAATGAATGTGAATCTGAGCACACTCTGGAGATAGTGGAGGACAGAGGAGCCTGGTATACTGCATTCCATGGGGTTGTAAAGAGTCAGACATGACTTAGCAGTTAAACAACATAGTGCTTCCGGCTTTCCAGAGCTCAGATGCCATCGTTGTAGACAGTTCCGCATGGCAAATGGTGGGATATGTGGTGAAAGAGACTACCTCCCCTAAAAACTTCCCCTTTCCCATGTGGAGTCATACAAGTTACTTTTCATAGACCTCAGTGTATTTTACTGGCTTATAAAAGCCGTTTAGGTTTTTTCACAAAGTATTCATTGGCTCAGTCCCAAATCAGCACCATTTATGCAGAACCATCTCTTACATTTTTTTTTTTTTCTCCATCAGCAGTGTTTTTGCCATAGATCAAGTGGTTGGGGAATAGGCTAACTAATTTTATGCAAGCAGTATTTATGATGTAAAATCTGATTTACCTAT
>SJYX01023256.1:13172-29762 GCA_006410675.1 Oreotragus oreotragus
GGAGAAATATCAATAACCTCAGATATGCAGATGACACCACCATTATGGCAGAAAGTGAAGAGGAACTAAAAAACCTCTTTATGAAAGTGAAAGAGGAGAGTGAAAAAGTTGGCTTAAAGCTCAGCATTCAGAAAAAGAAGATCATGGCATCTGGTCCCATCACTTCATGACAAATTGATGGGGAAACAGTGGAAACAGTGTTCAGACTTTATTTTTGGGGCCTCCCCAAATCACTGCAGATGGTGACTGCAGCCATGAAATTAAAAGATGCTTACTCCTTGGAAGAAAAGTTATGACCAACCTAGATAGCATATTCAAAAGCAGAGACATTACTTTGCCAACACAGGTCCGTCTAGTCATGGCTTTGGTTTTTCCAGTGGTCATGTATAGATGTGAGAGTTGGACTGTGAAGAAGGCTGAGTGCCAAAGAATTGATGCTTTTGAATTGTGGTGTTGGAGAAGACTCTTGAGAGTCCCTTGGACTGCAAGGAGATCCAGTCAGTCCATTCTGTAGGAGATCAGCCCTGGGATTTCTTTGGAAGGAATGATGCTAAAGCTGAAAGTTCAGTACTTTGGCCACCTCATGCGAAGAGTTGACTAATTGGAGAAGACTCTGATTCTGGGAGAGATTGGGGGCAGGAGGAGAAGGGGACAACAGAGGATGAGATAGCTAGATGGCATCACTGACTCGATGGACATGAGTCTGAGTGAACTCTGGGAGTTGATGATGGACAGGGAGGCCTGGTGTGCTGCGATTCATGGGGTCTCAAAGTGTCAGACACTAGTGAGCTACTGAACTGAACTGAAATGAAGTTTAGTTGAGAAAAGAGAATGCTATGGAAATTCCTCTTATGGCAACATTTATAGGATCAGTTTCCTTCAGTGAATAGTCCTACGTCTTTCATGTAATCACATAAATGGTGGAGAAAGGTAGATCAGTCATGTTCTTTTAAGATATTGATACAATCTAGTGTCATAGCTTTACTGAAGCTCTTGGTGCTTTTACATTAAAGCTAAAATTAGCTGCAAGACTTAGGATGACATAGGTGATCAGTTCAGTTCACTTCAGTCTCTCGGTCTTGTCTGACTCTATGGTGGAGAAAGGTAGATCAGTCATGTTCTTTTAAGATATTGATACAATCTAGTGTCATAGCTTTACTGAAGCTCTTGGTGCTTTTACATTAAAGCTAAAATTAGCTGCAAGACTTAGGATGACATAGGTGATCAGTTCAGTTCACTTCAGTCTCTCGGTCTTGTCTGACTCTATGCAACCCCATGAATTGCAGCATGCCAGGCCTCCCTGTCCATCACCAACTCCCAGAGTTCACTCAAACTCATATCTATCGAGTTGATGATGCAATCCTGTCATCTCATCCTCAGTTGTCCCCTTCTCCTACTGCCCCCATTTCCTCCCAGCATCAGAGTCTTTTCCAATGAGTCATCTCTTCGCATGAGGTGGCCAAAGTGTTGGAGTTTCAGCTTTAGCATCAGTCCTTCCAATGAATACCCAGGACTGATCAAGTTAACTGCCTAGAGTGTGAAAAGCAAGATTGTGTGCAGAATTTCTCAGAATGAGTACAATGAAATGAGTTCATAAGCATAAATGTTTTATAATAATGAGAATCATTTATTAATATAAAACAGAACCAAGTTATCCTTCACACATTCAACAAATATGTCTTGTTCATGCTAAATTTTCATAGAGCTTTCATTGTATTAATGGAGTTCTAGCTATGTTAAGTCATAAACTATTGGGGAAGGTTGAATGAAGGATTATGGGAACCACCTAAGCTATTTATGAACTATTCTATAAATCCAATAATAGTGCAAAATTTGAATAACTGAAAAGAGCATTAAGGTTAAAATTGTTGGCCTATAAATATGATAATTATTTTCCTAAACAACTTAAATATTTCTAAAATATTGAAGAGTTTGTTTTATAAACTCACACATGTTAGCCTGCTCAGGTTGTCATAACAAATACTACAAAATACGACTGAGTGGCTTAAAAATAGACATTTATTTTCTCATAGATCTGGAAGCTAGAATTCCTGATCAACGTGCCAGGAAATTTGGTATTTGACGAGGGTTCTTCTCTTTGCCTGGGCCCAGCCACCTTCTCACTGTACCTCACATGATCTGTACTTTGTGTGTGTTCCTGAGACGGCTTGATCACTCTGGTGTCTCTTCCTCCTTTTAAAATGACATTAGCTCCATAGGGCCAAGGTACCAACCTTATGACCTTGTTTAACCTGAACTGCCTTTGTCAAGGCCCTGTCTTCAAATGTAGTCACACTGACAATTAGGGCTCCAACATGTGAATTTTAGGAAGACATAATTTGTCCATAATAACATATATACATGTATATTAATTGGTGAATAATTGGTGACACATTCCATTGAATGGTGAATAATTGGTGAATAATTCCATCTCAGACAGATAGGAGCTTTTCCTTCTAGTTGAGAAAGGGCTTTAACGTACACTGTTCTAATCCTTCAAGCAGTATTGATCATGGGTGCATTTTCAATATGCTGGATTCTGTGCAGTGCAGCCACATGACCTCCTCAGTTCAAGAAGATCATTGAGTTCTAGACCACATCTGGAACAAGGGAACTTTAGAGAGGGCATGTCTTTATTTTATTTTTAATGTTATTTGTATTTCTTTCTAGAGCTCAGGATTTGGGCAAGAACCTGGTAGAAAGAAAACTCTCTCTGGTTTTTTTTTTTTTTTTCTTTCTCCAAGAAAAGAAAGTGCAGTAATAAAGAGATCATAAAAATTCTGAGGTCAGCAGCCTTCTTGGACCATCTTTCACAAATAATAGCAAAATAAGAAAATAGAAAGACCTGTCATCGTGTCATTTTAAGAAAGCTTGTGGGGAAAAAAAAAATATATATATATATATATATGCTGCTAAATCGCTTCAGCCGTGTCCAACTCTGTGTGACCCCATAGATGGCCTCCTACCAGGCTCCTCTGTCCCTGGAATTCTCCAGGCAAGAACACTGGAGTGGATTGCCATTTCCTTCTCCAATGCATGAAAGTGAAAAGTGAAAATAAAGTCACTCAGTCATGTCTGACTCTTAGCGACCTCACGGACTGCAGCCTACCAGGCTCCTCCGTCCATGGGATTTTCCAGGCAAGAGTACTGGAGTGGGGTGCCATTACCTTCTCTGATATATATCCAAATTTCCCAATTAATAGTTGTAAGACCTTTTAAGACAATATATTTAAGACCTTTATCATGTAACTGTTTGTTTTACAAAAGCTAGAGGATTTTTAACTTTTCAGAGAGATAGTACTGATAAAGTTACACCTAATCTTCTTTACTGAAGGAAGCTGTTAGCAAATCACTCTGAAATATCTAGAGTTACATTAGTGGTACCTCCACAATAATATGCAAAATAAATAAGATTTTTTTTTTTCTGCTTAATATACTTTAACACTATGTTATTTGGCTCATAAAACTTTATAATTATGGTTTTTCACTGTATATAATATCCTACATCAATATAATATGATATTCTTCATTCCATTGGATGTGATTTGCCTTAATTGCACCTTTTTTTGAATTAATACTGCAAACTTAAATTTTACCCATTTTATTTTTACATCTTCTCCCATTTTTACATCTCCAAATCTCCTTTATCAGATTGTTTTAGAAATGCATTTACAGGTGCAGAAAGTACTTGAAAAAAAGCTGGATTAAAATTCAAAATTCAGAAAACTAGGTTCGTGGCATCTGGTCCCATTTCTTCATGGCAAATAGATGAGAAAACAATGGAAACAGTGAAAGACCTTATTCTCTTGGGCTCCCAAATCACTGTGGTAATGCATTTACAGGTGCAGAAAGTACTTGAAAAAAAGCTGGATTAAAATTCAAAATTCAGAAAACTAGGTTCGTGGCATCTGGTCCCATTTCTTCATGGCAAATAGATGAGAAAACAATGGAAACAGTGAAAGACCTTATTCTCTTGGGCTCCCAAATCACTGTGGACAGTGACTGCAGCCATGAAATTAAAAGATGCTTCCTCTTTGGAAGAAAAGCTATGACATACCTAGACAACATATTAGAAAGCAGAGACATTATTTTGGCCAACAAAGGTCTATCTAGTCAAAGCTGTTTTTTCCAGTCATACCTGGATGTGAGAGTTGGGCCATAAAGAAGGCTGAGCACAGAAGAATCAATGCTTTTGAACTGTGGTATTGGAGAAGACTCTTGAGAGTCCCTTGGACTGCCAGGAGATCAAACCAGTCAGTCTTAAAGGAAATCAGTCCTGAACGATTCATTGGAAGGACTGATGTTGAGCTGAAGCTCTGATACTTTGGCCACCTGATGTGAAGAACTGAATACTTGGAAAAGATCCTGATCCTGGGAAAGACTGAAGGCAGGAGGAGAAGGAGATGACAGAGGATGAGGTAGTTGGATAGCATCACCAACTCAATGGACATTAATTTAAGCAAACTCTGGGAGACGAAAAGGACAGTGAAGCCTGGCATGCTGCAGTCCAGGGAGTGGCAGAGTCTGACAAGACTGAGTGACTGAATGATGACGAAGTACTTGGTATTAGTTTAACATTATTATTAATAATTTTTACACAATCTTATTTTCATTTCAGCTGGAGAATAAATTGTTGACATGTATTTTTGTAATATGGTTGCTCTTTGTTTTACACTATTTTTGTTTTAAATGTCTGCTGTGTATGTATTAAGATTTTTGTGATTGTTTTTGCTCATAATCAAGAAATGTATGCCTTAGTTACATAGAAAGTGGACATGCTGTTAATTCCATGGACTTTCTATTCATTGACATTTCCTTAGCGTGTTTTCCCATATATTTACTTAATACTTTTCAGTGCCCTGACATAGCTTGGAAGGGATATACATGCACATTTTCAAGCTAATCTCACAATCTCTACTGCTTAACTTGGGAAAACAACCCATATGCTTTGCTTATAAACACTAAAACGTTTGAATTTATTTCTACCATTATAATCTGTGCTATTTACCTTGGTTCTTCCATGCTTCATTTGTTCTACCTACTTTAATGCTTTACTTTAGATTGTGGATATTTTCATACAATTCCTCTTATTAGCTTAGAAATTATTCTCCTTTTTTATTGTTTAATAAATACTATTAAAACTTTATTAAAAAGACTAAGTTTAAAAAAAATCAATACTAAGAAGTATGACTTTCCCACCCCCTAATAGTAGAAAAATCTAAGCTTGACATTGTCATTTCACATGACTTTATATTGTTTTGATATAGTCTTTAAAGTTATTTTAAAATTCCAAATTAGTTAGAAATGTAATCAGTTTTTTTTAGATTAACCCATATGTTTAATAATTTTTCTATCAATATTCCTTCTGAAATCTTTTCCCCTAAAAGTTTGCCTTTTCCAGTGCTAAAAGAGTATTAAAATTTCCCTTATCTGGAAATCAAAGTTTATGAGTGCAAAGGTACTGTTTGATATTATTTATTTGCATAGTATTTCCCAGGTATTATAATACTATCCCCTCATTCTTGAGTAAACTTTTTAAGTATAATTAATATTTAGTAAATTGGTTCCTCATATCTGCTTGATTTTTATATTCAAATATATATTTTTTCTTCAAAGAAGGCCCAACATTATTACTCATTGATCATAATCAATATAACTTATCAAGTTTTAGCTATTTAGTTTGTTTTGATGATCATGGACACACTGTAACCACCACATTAAAAACATAGAGTCTCATCACAGTTTCACTGACATGTTGAGTGAAAGAAAATGAACCCAATACAATATACCACATAATTGATTTATATACAATTCTGGAACAATATAAGCTGATCTATGGTTGCAGATCTCCTGGAGGAAGAAATGGCAACTCACTTTAAAATTCTTGTCTGGAAAATTCCATGGACAGAAGAGCATGGTGGGCTCCAGTCAATGGGATCACATAGAGTTGGACATGACTTAGTGACAGAACACACACATGCATGGCTGCAGAAACAAAAGAATGTGTCTGAATTAACTAGAAAAAGGTCCAATGGATGTGTTTTAGATAAAAGTAACTCTCTCTTGCTCTGTGTGCTGGTTATGTGGCATATACAATTATTAGAAATCACTGAATTGAGCACATAATTTTTATTGCTGTTGTGCAGTCACTAAGTTGTGTCTGACCATTTGCAACCCTATGAACTACAGCATGCGAGCTTCCCTGTCCTTCACTATCTCCCAGAGTTTGGTCAAACTCATGTCCATTGAGTCAGTGATGCCATTCAACCATCTCATCCTCTGTTGCCCCCTTCTCTTCCTGCCCTCAATCTTTCCCAGCATCTGAGTCTTTTCCAATGAGTTGAGTCTTCACATCAGGTGACCAAATTATTGGAGCTTCAGCATTCAGTCTTTCCAATGAATATACAGGGTTGATTTCCTTTAGGATTAATGTGTTTGATCTTGCTGTCCAAGGGACTCTCAAGAGTGTTCTCCAGCACCACAATTAAAAAGCATCAATTCTTCAGAGTTTAGCCTTCTTCATGGTTCCACACATGACTATTGGAAAAATATAGTATATTTTATTGTATTTAGACTATATTTACTACTGTATTTATATTATGAAGTGAAGTGAAGTGAAGTCGCCCAGTCGTGTCTGACTCTTTGCAACCCCATGGACTGTAGCCCACCAGGCTCCTTCATCCATGGGATTCTCCAGGCAAGAGTACTGGAGTGGGTTGCCATTTCCTTCTCCAGGGGATCTTTCCAACCCAGAGATCNGTATTTATATTATGAAGTGAAGTGAAGTGAAGTCGCCCAGTCGTGTCTGACTCTTTGCAACCCCATGGACTGTAGCCCACCAGGCTCCTTCATCCATGGGATTCTCCAGGCAAGAGTACTGGAGTGGGTTGCCATTTCCTTCTCCAGGGGATCTTTCCAACCCAGAGATCAAACCCAGGTCTCCCACATTGTAGGCAGACGCTTTACTATCTGAGACACCAGGGAAGCCCTTTATTTATATTATACTCCCAAACAAATAAAAATATGTTAGTAAAATGAAAAGCAAGCAACAGAATGGGAGAAAATATCTGCACTATGTGTATGGCAAATCTTGCATACACACGATATAAAGAATATATACAAGACAATAATAAAATCAGAGAACATCTATAAAATATAGGCACATAATTTGAAGAAATACTTCATAAAGAAGATACATAAACGGTATTTAAAAATAATTAGTCATCTGATAAATGCAAATAAAAGCTACAGAAATAAACCATTTCCCACTCACAACAATGGTCACAATTAGTCTGACAACACAACACTAGCCAGTAGACAGAGCAATTGGATTTTTTTTTTAATTTTTATTTTTACTTTATTTTACTTTACAGCACTGTATTGGTTTTGGCATACATTGACATGAATCCACCACGGATGTACATGAACTCCCAAACATGAACCCCCCTTCCACTTCCCACCCCACATCATCCCTCCAGATCATCCCCATGCTTCAGCCCCAAGCATCCTGCATCCTGCATCAAACAGAGACTGGCGATTCGTTTCTTACATGATAGTATACATATTTCAACGCTATTCTCCCAAATCATCCCACCCTCTCCCCCTCCCTCTCCCTCTCCCTCAGAGTCCAAAATCCGCTCTACACATCTGTGTCTCTTTTGCTGTCTTGCATACAGGGTCCTCATTACCATCTTTCTAAATTCCATATATATGTGTTAGTATACTGTATTGGTGTTTTTCTTTCTGGCTTACTTCACTCTGTATAATNTCCCACCCTCTCCCCCTCCCTCTCCCTCTCCCTCAGAGTCCAAAGTCCGCTCTACACATCTGTGTCTCTTTTGCTGTCTTGCATACAGAGTCCTCATTACCATCTTTTTAAATTCCATATATATGTGTTAATATACTGTATTGGTGTTTTTCTTTCTGACTTACTTCACTCTGTATAATCGGTTCCAGCTTCATCCATCTCATTAGAACTGATTCAAATGTATTCTTTTTAATGACCGAGTAATACTCCATTGTGTATATGTACCACAGCTTTCTTATCCATTCATCTGCTGATGGACATCTAGGTTGTTTCCATGTCCTGGCTATTATAAACAGTGCTGTGATGAACATTGGAATACATGTGTCTCTTTCTGTTCTTGTTTCCTCAGTGTGTATGCCCAGCAGTGGGATTGCTAGGTCATAAGGCAGTTCTATTTGCAATTTTTTAAGGAATCCTTTAATTTATTTTGCTTTACAATACTGTATTGGTTTTGCCATACTGGAGAGACTGTAAAACTGTACACATTTGGAATACTCTTTGACACTTTGAAAGAAAAATCTTAATTTAATCTTTGTCCCAGCACTCATACTTCTTTACATTTACCAATAAAAATGAAAAGTTATGTTTATCAACCAATTGGCAAATGGATGCCTATAGTAACATCATTCATAACCACTCCAGACTGTAAGTCACCCAAATGTCCATCAACAGAATGATGGTTTAGCAAGTTGCTTAATATTCACGCACTTAAATGTTAGTAAGCAAAAGGAATAAGTCTGCTTATGTACTCAACAACTTGCTTCAAATTTCAAGTTATTATATTGAGCAAAAAGAACAGATGCCAAAGAGAGTGTTTCTATATGATTCACTCATACAAAATTAAATAACAGCCAAAATACTTATAACGATTGAAAAATCTCTCAGAGTTGTGAGCTTGATTCTGAAGTGGACCTGACATTGTAATCACCTGCTAGGCCTTTGTTTCACTGACCGTCATAATTCTATTCTACTAGTAAAGATTCCATGGGGATGGTCTTGATCCTTGTCTCCTGTACAATGTCACAAACCTCATTCCATAGTTCATCAGACACTCTATCTATAAGATCTAGGCCCTTAAATCTATTTCACACTTCCACTGCATAATCATAAAGGATTTGATTTAGGTCATATTTGAATGGTCTAGCAATTTTCCCTACTTTCTTCAATTTAAGTCTGAATTTGGCAATAAGGACTTCATGACCTGAGCCACAGTCAGCTCCTGGTCTTGTTTTTGTTGACTGTATAGAGCTTATCTATCTTTGGCTGCAAAATATATAATTAATCTGATTTTGGTGTTGACCATCTGGTGATGTCCATGTGTAGAGTCTTCTCTTGTGATGTTGGAAGAGGGTGTTTGCTATGATCATTTTCTTGGTAAAACTCTATCAGTCTTTGCCCTGCTTCATTCCGCATTCCAAGGCCAAATTTGCCTGTTACTCCAGGTGTTTCTTGACCTCCTACTTTTGCATTCCAGTCCCCTATAATGAAAAAGACATCTTTTTTGGGTGTTAGTTCTAAAAGGTCTTGTAGGTCTTCATAGAACCATTCAAACTCAGCCTCTTCAGCATTACTGGTTGGGGCATAGACTTGGATTACTGTGATATTGAATGGTTTGCCTTGGAAAAGAACAGAGTTCATTCTGTCGTTTTTGAGATTGCATCCAAGTACTGCATTTCGGACTCTTTTGTTGACCATGATGGCTACTCTATTTCTTCTGAAGGATTCCTGCCCACAGTAGTAGATATAATGGTCATTTGAGTTAAAATCATCCATTCCAGTCCACTTTAGTTTGCTGATTCCTAGAATGTCAACATTCATTCTTGCCATCTCTTGTTTGACCACTTCCAATTTGCCTTGATTCATGGACCTGACATTCCAGGTTTCTATGCAATGTTGCTTTTTACAGCAACAGACCTTGCTTCTATCACCAGTCACATCCACAACTGGGTATTGTTTTTGCTTTAGCTCCATCCTTTCATTCTTTTTGGAGTTATTCTTCCACTGATCTCCAGTAGTATATTGGGCACCTACTCATCTGGGGAGTTCCTCTTTCAGTATCTTATTATTTTGCCTTTTCATACTGTTCATAGGGTTCTCAAGGCAAGAATACTGAAATGGTTTGTCATCCCTTCTCCAGTGCACAAGATTCTGTCAGACCTCTCTACCATGACCCACCCATCTTGGGTTGCCCTGTGGGCATGGCTTAGTTTCATTGAATTAGACAAGGCTGTGGTCCTAGTGTGATTAGATTGACTAAGGTCTGTCTAGTCAAGGCTATGGTTTTCCCAGTGGTCATCAATGAACGTGAGAGTTGGACTGTGAAAAAGGCTAAGTGCCAAAGAATTGATGCTTTTGAACTGTAGTGTTAGAGAAGACTCCTGAGAGTCCCTTGGACTGCAAGGAGATCCAACCAGTCCATTCTGAAGGAGATCAGCCCTGGGATTTCTTTGGAAGGAATGATGCTAAAACTGAAACTCCAGTACTTTGGCCACCTCATGCGAAGTGTTGACTCATTGGAAAAGACTCTGATGCTGGGAGGGATTAGGGGCATGAGGAAAAGGGGACGACAAAGGATGAAATGGCTGAATGGCATCACTGACTCGATGAACGTGAGTCTGAATGAACTCCGGGAGTTGGTGATGGCCAGGGAGGTCTGGCATGCTGCGATTCATGGGGTTGCAAAGAGTCGGACATGACTGAGCAACTGAACTGATTAAAGATTCCAAACTTTGTATGTTCCAAATCAGCATACTGTAGTTTTTTTTTTTTTTCCCTCTTTATAGACTTACTAAAGGACTAACGAATTTTCAGAGCAAATCATTCTGTTTACTGCAATTTCTAGTAAGCTCCTAACTAAGTTAAATAAGAATTTTCTTCTGAATGTTTTTATTGCAGCATTAATATAAATGATTTCACTTTTAATTAATGGGTACATCACTAAGAAATATAACCATTGTTAATTAACTCATACATAATTTTAGGAAGTGATTCCAAAATTGTTCAAAGAGAGAAAAACACTTTGGTGTGAAGAAATGGTAAGTTCAATGTGTAATGAAATAAGTATATTGTTCTGGGAACTGTAACAGACAGGTCAGCTTCATGTGCAGTCATAAAGAACACAATGGAAACTACTTTTGAGTGTATATGTGTGGATAGACTTGCACCTATGCACATAAGTCTATATTATTTGTGTGTGAACCCTGAAAGTGGTGCTGTGTTTAATAGGTGAAGTTACAGAAAATGTTATCATTTGTTATAGTGTTTTAGGAGAAGGAAATGGCAACCCACTCCAGTGTTCTTTCCTGGAGAATCCCATGGATGGAGGAGCCTGGTGGGCTGCCATCTATGGGGTCGCACAAGTCAGAAACGACTCCAGCGACTTAGCAGCAGCAGCGGGGAGAAGGCAATGCCACCCCACTCCAATACTTTTGCCTGGAAAATCCCATGGATGGAGGAGCCTGGTGGGCTGCTGTCCATGGGGTCGCTAAGAGTCAGACATGACTGAGCGACTTCTCTTTCACTTTTCACTTTCATGCATTGGAGAAGGAAATGGCAACCCACTCCAGTGTTCTTGCCTGGAGAATCCCATCCCAGGGACGGGGGAGCCTGATGGGCTGCCATCTATGGTGTTTAAAAAATATAAAAATTAATTTGCTATAATGGCAGAGCAGGTCATTTTTAGAGTATAAAATATGTGCTAAACTAACTTTGGGGCTTTCCTTGTGTCTTACCTGGTAAAGAATACACCTGCAATATGGGAGACCTGCGTTCAGTCCCTGGATTGGGAAGATGGAGAAGAGAAAGGCTATCAGGGACGGGGGAGCCTGATGGGCTGCCATCTATGGTGTTTAAAAAATATAAAAATTAATTTGCTATAATGGCAGAGCAGGTCATTTTTAGAGTATAAAATATGTGCTAAACTAACTTTGGGGCTTTCCTTGTGTCTTACCTGGTAAAGAATACACCTGCAATATGGGAGACCTGCGTTCAGTCCCTGGATTGGGAAGATGGAGAAGAGAAAGGCTACCCACTCAAGTATTCTAGACTGGAAAATTCTATGAACAGTATAGTCCACGGGGTTGCGAAGAGTCAGACAAGACTGAGTGACTTTCACTTTCACTTTCTCTCCTTCAAACTAGCTTTTAATTATTACTACATCCCATTTTTTCCCAAAGCATGTTCTCTAATGAGTATATTTAAGAATGATCACAAGAGTATAAGTACACCCATCAATGGGGTACTTACTGATGTCTGTAGGGTCAGATTCAGGGACTACCCATAAGATCCAAGAATAGAAGTTTAATGTGTAAATTGCTGCATTGCACATGAACCCACTCTCTGTTCTATGCATTTATTTTCAAAGTTGGATGGAAAAAAATGTTATAAATGCATTATCTTATCCTGATTAACAAGAAAATACTATAATAAGCTTTTTCTTGGGGGAAATATGTTTAATGATTAACAATGTTCCCTCATCTGTGCACATCTGAAGAGAAGTCTTTTGTGCACATCTGAAGAGAAGTCTTTTGTTGTGTAGTAACATATGTCTCCTGAGAAAACTCTTCTGAGGAATATTGACATGGATTTATCAAATAAAAATGTCTCCCAATTTGATGGAATTTTTGGTGGAAAGAGGGGCAGAATTCTGACAAAGCAAAGCTCGTACAAATAGAAAAAGGGAGTCTTAATGTCAAAAATACATTTTTATTTCAAAGTTGTAATAGATTAATACATTTATTTAAAAATACATTTTTAACATTTATAGGATTTTTTGCATGTGTAAAATCAAACCAAAAAGAAATTTCTTATTGAAATATCCTGATTTTTCTTTTTGAAATATCCTGACAGTAGGAAAGAGGGTTAGAATGTTTGAAATTCACTTATCTTTAAACTTTCTCTGTGCTTGTTTGAGTCACAGAAATTGTACAAATGCATAATCAGAAATTTTTCCTTTTCAAATTATCCAGATATACTTTTGGCATCTTACTATTTTTGTCAGAACAACTCTCAATTACAAAATATGAAATGCAGCAAAAATACCAGTTGAAATGTTTATATTTTTGAGTTAATTTCAGCTGATAACAATGTCCTCTTTCTTATTGCACTTGGTCCCTGAGGAAGCAAGAAGTGCTAGTGAATGTTTTTCTGAAGTACAGAATAGTGTACAAAGTGCTGACCACTGTGGATGAGGGAAAAGAGTAAAACTGAACTTAAAAATAAACCTCAGTATGTGATAAGTGAAAGAAAATGCTGAGTAAAGGACATCAGTGGATTGCCATTTATGCTATTCTGTGATATAAGAAATTCTGCACTCAAAACAAGGAAAGCAAAGTAATTTTAATGTTCTTAATAAGATGGCAGAAATTAGAAGCCAGATAAGAACTTTAGTTTTTCCAAATGCTACTTACTCAAATTTTCTAAATTATAAGATACTAATCTATTCAAGTTCAATCAACAGGACTTAGAGATAATTCAATCACAAGTCATGCACATATTTAAAAATGAGAGAACAAGCTGATCTGAATTTTCAATGATTAATTTATTTCAGGAGGCAAGATGCATTTAAAGAAAGAATATTTAAGCTAATCTTAGATTTTATATTATATCAGTTAATTTAAACCTGTTTTAGATGATGCCACTCAAGTTATTCCCATATGACAGTCTTTCATATTTTAAAAGTTGTCTGCCAGCATTTACATTATTTTTCTTTCTTTATCGTTGACTGTGTCAACTGTTTCAAATCATATTCACCATCTCTGCAAACTTAGCAGCTAACAAAATTTTATAACATCTGTATTTATGAACTGAAGTGTTTTCTGTTAATTTGGGCTATTGCCTCCAAGGGAAATGACTCCTAGTGTATTAGTCATTCAGTGTAGTTATCTAAAAGACAACATAAATATTTCAGAGATCCTCGATAGCTTCTCATCCTTCAAAATTCTTACAAGCAGTTGAAACATATTTCTCATTAAATTCAATGGGAAATCATAAGAGTATTGGAATTAGGGGAAATGAGGAGGACAGAAATAACCTCGTCACAGTTTCCTAATCAATGAGGAAGGAGTGGTGATCACTGCTAAGGTGCACAATTTCAAAATAGCATTTTAAAAATGCAATAAGTTAGTTCTTTGAATGTTGCTAGTAGTGCACCAGCCCCAAGCATCCTGTATCCTGCATCAAACCTGGACTGGTGATTAGTTTCTTATATGATATTATACATGTTTCAATGGCATTCTCCCAAATCATCCCACCCTCTCCCTCTCCCACAGAGTCCAAAAGACTGTTCTATACGTCTGTGTCTCTTTTGCTGTCTAGCGGCTCAGTTCCATGGGAATCACCACTTTAAACAACAATTATATCTAGGAGATATAGAAAAACAATAAAATTTAAATATCATCATTCTCTAACTCTCAGTAAATAATGAATCCAGGAAACAATCACTACTATCTTCAAAAAGCATTAGACTGAAAATTGATGCAGAACTTTATAATGGAAGAATTGAAACAAAACTATGGGAAAGCCAGTGATCAATCTATTAAAGTAGGGTGAGTAGACAGTATGTGTCTCTGAATATGATGCCTTAGATAAGAAGTACAAAATAACACTTAATTGAATCTGAATTGATTTGAAACTTCTGGATCTAATGACTAATTTACAAAAAATGCATAAAGTAGAGGAAAAATTCAATAGCTAAAAGATGCAATCAACTCATATCAGAGTGTGGAAAATTCTGGAGGACAAATGACTGGATTTCTTATCCATTATATAAACAAATAGGGGCTTATGGGGTAATGATTATAGATNACTTCTGGATCTAATGACTAATTTACAAAAAATGCATAAAGTAGAGGAAAAATTCAATAGCTAAAAGATGCAATCAACTCATATCAGAGTGTGGAAAATTCTGGAGGACAAATGACTGGATTTCTTATCCATTATATAAACAAATAGGGGCTTATGGGGTAATGATTATAGATTAAAAAGTCTTAAGAAACATACCAAATAAATGCTGTGTGTAGATATTGTTAGAATCCTGATTCTTACTAGACAACTCTAAAATATACACTTTTATAACAAAAAGATTCAGAAAACATTAGCTGATATTAATAAGTACTGCTAATTTTGTTGTTGCAGTAATTACAAGTTTCTATATATAAAAAGTAAAATTATTTGGTTATGGTTGCATTTTCTTTATTTTTTAATAAGTTTATTTATTTTAATTGGAGGTTAATTACTTTACAATATTGTATTGTTTTGCTATACATCAACATGTATCTGCCACAGGTATACATGTGTTCCCCATTCTGAACCCCCCTCCCTCCTCTCTCCCAGTACCATCCCTCTGGGTCGTCCCAGTGCACCAGCCCCAAGCGTCCAGTATCACGCATCGAACCTGGACTGGCGATTCGTTTCATATATGATGTTACACATGTTTTATACTCTAGCCAAAAATAGGCAAAATATAGGGTAAAAGAAAGTAAAGGGGAGGGATGGAGGGAAAGACATAGAAATAGACAGAGGGTAAGAAAGCATGCAAAGTGGATGACACATGGTTATAAATGAAAATAATAATTACTGAGGTCTGTAGCAATTTAACTAGTGACATTCACCTGACAATTCATTATTCTCTCCACTCTAGTCTGAGTTTAACGGTTTCCATTGAAAACATGTCAGCCACACATTGGCTCTTGCTGTGGATGCTTCCTATCTATCTCTACAAGGATTAAACCATGTGATGTTGCAGCTGCTGACCTCTAACACGCCCCAAAGGAATTCAGGGTGGACAGCAGAAATGAAGCACTCTGTGCTCCCAGGAAACTGGCAGGCCAGGTCTTCAGATAGTTGGATATACACAGAAGCTGATTTTATTAGCTCAATTTTTGTATCTCCTCATATCTAGAAAACCACTAAAATCCTTCATGATGATGACTGTTTCTCATACTAGCAGAAGCTTCACAAGAGCAGCAGAAATTTTCTAAAAAATAAACGTGCTTGATTGCATGTACTCTCCCTTTACCAAAATCACATATATACTGTCCTTCCCCCTTACATTTTTGGAACAGTTTCTCAAGCTATCTGAGGTGTTGTCTCCCTGGGCTGCAATCCTCATGTTGCCCCAAGTAAAACTAATTTGCAACTCTCATGTTATGCATAATAAGTTGACACACACTCAAAAAAAATGTACGGTGTAATATTGAAAGTGAAAGTCTCTCAGTTTGTTGAACTCTTTCTGACCCCATGAATTATACAGTCCATGGAATTCTCCAGGCCAGAATACTAGAGTGGGTAGCTGTTCCTTTCTTCAGGGTATCTTCTCAACCCAAGGATTGAACCCAGGTCACCCAAGAATACTGGAGAGTGTAGCCGATCCTTTCTCTAGCGGATCTTCCCAACCCAGGAGTCAAACTGGAGTCTCCTGCATTGCACGTGGATTCTTTATCAGCTGAGTTACCGGGGAAGCCCTAATATTTTAGAAACATTTCAAAAAAACTGCAGAAATGAAATTAATTTCAAAGTTTATGATTTTCTATACTATACATAATAGATGAGCACCTAAAATAAAGCAACTTTTGTACCTCATTTTCTATAGTCATATTTTTTAGATGACAGAGTTTTGAATTTTATGTAAACTTTTACAACTATCTTAATAAATATGAATACACAAATTCAATTTACTCTTTTTTTTTTTTTTTCAATAGTGTCACACTCCAGTCTGATAAAGTTAGCTTTCAGAGTAGGGTCAGTGACATTACATTTATACCACATTCAGAAACTCATATCCT
>SJYX01023256.1:29862-56482 GCA_006410675.1 Oreotragus oreotragus
AGAAACTCATATCTTGCCTACCAAGTCTATTTTTACTATGAAGTCTGTGGAAAAAAAAAACAATTATAGTTGCTCATCATCCCGGTGTATGAAGGGTTAAATCACAACCCACTGCAGTTGCCTCACTAACAGGGTACCTTGAGGGAAATTTAGGATGAGGTATTCCATGCTTCTGATAAATAGGCTCTTAAATAAATAGATGCATACCTTAGGAAGAATGTCAGTGACCCTAGATTCTTGTATCTTCCTATAAATAGAAAGATATTAACATCATTACCTTGAGGAGTCTGTCCTTTGCAACTATCAATAATCATCAACCTAGTGTGTGCTAAGTTCCTTCAGTCATGTATCTGTCTCTGTGTGATCCTACAGACTGTAGTGTGTCAGACTCTTCTGTCCATGGGATTCTCTAGGCAAGAATACTGGAGTGGGTTACCATGATCACCTCTGGGTGATCTCCTCAACCCAGGGATCCAAACCAAATCTCTGACATTTCCTGCATTGTCAGGCAGGTTCTTTACCCTTAGCATCATCTGGGAAACCTATCCTGAATCATTTACCTGTATGCAAGCTTTGTCTAGGATTTCCCAGGTGGCTCAATAGTAAAGAATCTGCCTGACAATATGGGAGGTGCAGGGAACAATGGGTTCAATCTCTTAGTTGGAAAGATCCCCTGAAGGCAAAGGCAACCCATTTCAGTATTCTTGCCTGGAAAGTCAAAAGGACAGGGGAACCTGATGGGCTGTAGCAAAGAGTAGGACACAACTGAGCATGCACCTAGATAGACAGATGCCTTGTCTAGCTCTTCTAAATAACTTATTGAAATAGTCAGATTTGTTCAGGATTTACACCATCTCACATGTTGGTATGGCTTGAGTCTTGATTGTCTTCTAGAAAATCATTCATTTTCCCCACCACTCAAAAACAAGTCTGTGTGGGTTTTATTCTATGTTGCATTTGCTCAGTGTGAATGCCTGAGTCTCAGTTCTTGCTTGAACACACTTTATGCAAACTTGGGGCTTAATTTCCTGTAAATTTGGAGGTAGGATTTATCCACTTAAAGAAAAATGCATGATGTGAGAGCTTCTGGCTTGTTCAATTCAGGAACATTACTGAAAACTGTAGACCCCAAAACAGACTCTTGATAGCTCTGAGGAACTGCTTCAAAGAGGTTGGGGAGGATCCAAGATCTATGTGAATTTTTCTGGTTGGGAAATACATATAGTTAAACTTATATCTACGTAGGTAGATATTTCCTTGACATTGAGCAAATGCCACATAGCATTATGATATATGAGAAAAAATGGCTCAGTTGAACTTCTCCAGAAAATTTAACAAGTCTTATGAATGACTTAATTCTATGGCTGTCTTGCAGAGGGACTCATTTTCTGTGGGCCCAGCTCTAACCTCCCTGCCTTTCATTGCCCAGCCCTCTGGAGTCAGCTGTCCATGGCTGATTCCTTTGTGGGAAGGGAGCTGGGGTCTTTCTCCTGCCCTTGACTGACTTTTTGTGGGGTTGCTTCCAAGCAGTGAAGTTAAGACAATGTAAGATACATGAGTCTACAAATCAGTGAGGCTGAGGGCACCTAATTTACATACATGTCTTCATTCATAGCCTATGACACAATTTTCCCCAGACAACTCTCAAAAAACAGTTTTTCATTTTTTTATAATATGACTGCATCCTCTTAGTCTTGTTTGTGATAGTGAGTTACTTTGCATCTTTTTTTTTATATTACCACTCTTCCAAGGTCTTTTTCCAGTGTAAGAGCCAAGACATTCATACCAGTTTATGTTATGGCAGATAATAACCACCGATGTCAACCGCAGTGCAGCAGAGGGCTAGCAATTGATCCTAGCTATTGATCCTTAGGGCCATAATTGATCCTTGTGCTTGTCACAGGCCTATAGAACAGTGCTCTTCACAGTGACTGAGGGACATCAGATGATGGAACAGCTACCAAACCTAATAATTTCTGCTACCATCAGTGAGAGAAAAGAGATCTCATCCTGGAAGGCCTCACAATGGCCACTATATCTTTGGGCTGGTCAGAACTAGCCAGGAAGTACAGTCCTGCAAGGTACCCTGAACGGGGATTGGGGAGAGGGGGAATCTGACTACTCAGTGACAGTCACAAATTATCACCAACACTTACTCCATACACACACACAAATTTCACTGGGAACAGTGAAATTGGGAAATTTCATTGGGAACAGTGAAATTGGGAAATTTCGTTGGGAACAATGAAATTGGGAAATTTCGTTGGGAACAAATTTATGAATTTTAAATTTATGTCACTGCATTCATTTTTAAATTAGCATTAGGTAATATCATACAAAATAAAACAATTTCATAAGAAAGTAAGTAACCCTCATTATATTGATTGAATTTTTATTTACTTTAAAATCATTTAATAACTATTGGGCAATATATTTTTAAAAATTATGATTATGTTTCATGAAATGAGTGCTGAGATCAAGCTGTGAAAGCTATTACATTTTAAATGCCTTAGGTATCATTTTAGACCCTATTCAAAAAAAGGTTTTGATTAGTACTGATGAATATATAATTGCAATTTGAATTAATTATTACCTGTCATTTTCTCTACACAAAAAGGCCATAACTCCATTGATAACTTGGAAAGCATAAAATCAGTTTCACAGACTCTGTTACTCTGGCTATTTTAACTATAAGGCTCTTGTATAAGGATTGATAGAACTGACTTTTCTATGATTGCTTCAGGACGGATAGCCATGCATGATAAAAATTTATTTTAAGTTTAAGGATTTTTAATAGGTCCAGAAGCAGATCAGATCAAGAAGAATGGCAAGAATACACAGAAGAGCAACACAAATACAGTTCTTAATGACCCAGATAATCACAACAGTGTGATCACTCACCTAGAGCCAGACATTCTAGAGTATGAAATCAAGTGGGCAGGAAACATTACTACAAACAAAGCTAGTGGAGCTGATGGAATTCCAGTTGAGCTACTTAAAATCTCAAAAGATGATGTTGTTAAAGTGTTGCACTCAATATATCCACAAATTTGAAAAATGCAGCAGTGACTGCAGGACTGGAAAATGTCAGTTTTCATTCCAATCCCAAAGAAGGGTGATGTCAAAGAATGTTCAAAGTACAGTAAAATTGCACTCATGTCACATGCTAGTAAGATAATGTTCAAAATCTTTCAAGGTAGCCCTGAGAAGTATGTGAACTGGTAGCTTCAAGAATTAAAAGATGAATTTAGAAAAGGCAGGGGAACCAGAAATCAAATTGCCAACATTTGTTGAATCATAGAAAAAGCAAAGAAATTTCAGAAAAAAAGCATCTACTGCTTCATTTATTATACTAAAGTCTTTAACTGTGTGGATCACAACAAACTGTGGAAAATTCTTAAAGAGATTGGAGTACCACAACATCTTTCCTGCTTCCTGAAAAATTTGCAGGTCAAGAAGTTAGAACCAGTCATGGAATAACTGATTGGTTCAAAACTGAGAAAGGAGTATAACAAGGAACAATATTTTCACTGTTTTATTTAACTTATATGTAGAATACATCATGTGAAAGACTGGGCTGGATGAATCACAAGCTGAAATCAGAATTGCTGGGATAAATATCAACAATCTCAGGTATGTAGATTATACCACTTTAACAGTGGAAAGTGAAGAGGAACTTAAGATTCTCTTGATGAGGATGAAAGAGGAGAATGGAAAAGCTGACTTGAAACTCAACATTCAGAAAATTCAGATTGTGGTATCCAGTCCAAAACTTCATGTAAATAGAAGGGGAAAATGTGGAAGCAGTTACGCTTTTATTTTCTTGTGCTCCCAAATCACTGCAGACGGTGACCACAGTCAGAAAATTAAAAGACGGTTGATGATACATGGAAGGAAAGCTATGACAAACCTAGAGAGAATATAAAAAACCTGAGGCATCACTTTGCAACAAATGTTCATATAATCAAAGATGTGGATTTTCCAGCATGGATGTGAGAGTTGGACCATAAAGAAGATTGAGTGCTGAATAATTGATTATTTCAAATTGTGGTGCTGGAGAACACTCTTGGAGTCACTTGGACTTCAAGGAGATCAATCCTAAAGGAAATAATCCCTGAATATTAATTGGCAGGAAAGATCCTGAAGCTGAAGCTTCAATACTTTGGCCAACAAAGGTGAAGAACCAATTCATCTGAAAAGAGCTTGTTGCTGGGAAAGATTGAAAGGAAAAGGGGACAGCAGAAGATGAGGTAGTTATATAGCATCATTGATTTAATGGACAGTAATTTTAGCATACTCCAGGAGGTAGCAAGGGACAAAGGAGCCGGGTATGCTACATGAGATTGCAAAGAGCTGGGCATGAATTAGCAACTGAACAACAAAAACAATGATAATCCTAGAATAACAGAAATTTATGGCCACTTTAACAAAACTTAAACATCTAGAAACTCCAGAAAAGAGAAAATAAGTGGCAGATATATACCTTATTTTAAAACCCAGAAATAATACAGATGGCTCATTTAAATGGAGAAAATCTGTTTTGAGATATTACAGATAATCTTTTGGGCTTGGGCCTATCTCTGCCATAAATAAGTTACTGTGCATGGCAGTAAGAAATATTCAGAAAGTTCAAAAGAATAGGTGTTTATCCCAGACCCTACTGCTTGATATTCATGTTACACTGTCCAAATCATCCTCATCTATGGTACAGGCAAAAGAGCCATTTCCTACACTGAGATATGTATGCCATACATCCTTCAAGGAATAACATAAGTTGGCAAATACACTCACTCTGGTTTTAGTTGCTGCTGTTCAGTTGTTGACTCGTACCTGTCTCTTTTCAACCCCATGGGCTGCAGCACACCAGGCCCCCTTGTCCCTCATCATCTCCTGGAATTTACCAAAGTTCATGTCCACTGAATCAGTGATGCCTTGCAACCATTTCATCCTCTGTCACCCTCTTCTATCTCTGTCTTCAATCTTTCCCAGAATGAAGTTCTTTTCCATGAGTCTTTGTTTGCATCAGTGGCCAAAGTATTTGAGCTTCAGCTTATTTCCTCAAATGCAGAGTGAAGCTCTGCTTAGAGTCGTGCTTCTAGGGGACACTAATATTCACTAACGGGCCAAAGAAGGAGAAAGACCTCGCCTTTTCAACTGTATCCCATAAGGAATGCATCTGACAGGGTATTTTATTTATTGAGCTCTCCATAGGATCATCTGAGGTTGCATTGTAGTTCATAGAATACCTTACCTCTCTTTAAACCAAATCATGCTCCTCCAGGCTCCAAACTAGTGATGATCCAGCAGTTCTTACAAACAAACTTAAACGACAAAATTTATTCCAAGAGACTTCTTCCCAGTGAACCCAACCAGCAAGAGTAATGAAGAACATGGTTTATGATCCTTTTTACTGTGCTGTTGGATCCTATTTACTAGAATTTTCTTGAGGATTTCTGCATCTACTTTTTTCAGTGATATTGACCTGTAATTTTCTTTGTTGGTGATATCTTTGACTGATTTTGGTATCACAGTGATGGTGGCCTTGTAGAATGAGTTGGGAGTCTTTCCTTTCTCTGCAAATTTTTGGAATAGTTTGGATAGGCTAGATATTAGTTCTTCTCTAAACATTCACCTGTGAAGCCATCTGGCCCCGGGTTTTTGTTTGTTGAAAGGATTTTGATTACATTTCTGATTTTTTTGTTTGTGATTACTCCATTCATATTTTCTATTTTTCCTTGGTTTTGTCTTGGAAAGTTATGCATTTCTAAGAATTTCTCCATTTCGTCTAGGTTGTCGATTTTATTGGCATATAGTTGCTTCTAGTAGTCTCTTATGATCCTCTGTATTTCTGTATTATCTGTTGTAATTTCTTCTTCTACATTTCTAATTTTATTGATTTGAGACTTCTTTTTTTTTCTTAATGAGTCTGACTAATGGTTTGTCAATTTTGTTTATCTTCTTACATAATCAGCTTTAAGTTTTATTGATGTTTCCTATTACCTTCTTTATTCTTTTTCATTTATTTCTCATCTCATCTTCATGATTTCTTTCCTTCTACTAACTTTGGGAGATTTATCCTAGGAATACAAGATTCTTCAGTATATACAAATCAATCAATGTGATATACCAAACTAACAAACTGAAAGATATAAAAAACTATATGATCATCAAAATAGTTCCAGAGAAAGCTTTCAACAAAACTCAACACCCATTTATAACAACAACTCTCCAGAAAGTAGGCATGTAATAAACTTATCTTGACATAATAGTGGCCTCATATGACAAACCCATGGTGGATATTATTCTGAATGGTGAAAAATTGAAAGCATTTCTTTTAAGGTCAGGAATAAGAGAAGGGTGTCCCTTTTACCATTATTATTCAATATTGTCTTGGAAGCCCTAGCCATAGCAGTCAGAGAAGAAGAAGAAATAAATCCATATTGGAAAAGAAGTACAACTTTCATTGTTTGTAGATAACATGATACTATACATAGAAGATGCCACTAGAAAATTATTAAAGCTAATCAATGGCTAGAGTAAAGTCACAGGATATAAAATTAATATACAGAAGCTTCTTGAATTTTTATACACTAACAATGAAAAATCAGGAAGAGAACTTAAGGAAAACATCCCAGTCCCCATTATAAAAAAAATAATAAAATACTTAAGAATAAATTTGCATAAAGAGACCAAAGAACTATATGCAGAAAAATATAAGGCACTGAAAAAACTGATAGATGACACAAACAGATGGAGAGATACACAATATTATTGGATACAAAGAATCAATATTGTGAAAATGAGTATACTACCCTAAACAATCTACAAATTCAATGAATCCCTATCAAACTACCTAGGATATTTACAACAGAATTAGTATTAAAAATTTCACAATTTGTATGGAAACCAAAAAGACCCCAAATGGCCAAAGTAACCAGGAGAAAGAAAAATGAAGCTGGAAGAAGAACTCTTTCTGAATTTATACTATACATACTATACTACAAAGCTACAATCATCAAGACAGTATGGTACTGGCAAAAAATAGAGAAATATAGACCAGTGGAACAAGACAGAAACCCCAGAGTTAAACCCAAGCACCTTTGGGCATCTTATCTTTGACAAAAGAGGCAGGAATATACAATGGAGAAAAGACTGCCTCTTCAACAACTGGTTCTGGAAAAAATGGACAGATATATATGATAGAATAAATCTAGAACACCCCTAACGTCATATGCAAAAATAAACTCAAAATGGATTCAAAACTTAAATATAAGGCCAGAAACTATAAATCCCTTAGAAGAAAACACAGGAAGTGCACTCTTTGACAATCACAGCATGGTCATCTTTTACCCACCTCCTAGAGTAATGGAAATAAAAATAAACAAATTGAACCTAAGTAAGTTTTTATTCTTTTGCACAGCATAGGAAACAATAAACAAAATTCAAAGACAACCCTCAGAATGGGATAAAATAATTACAAATGAAGCAAGTAACAAATGATTTTTCTTTAAAATATATAATCACCTCATACAACTCAATATCAGAAAAACAAACAGTCCAATCAAAACTGTGCAAAAGACCTAAACAGATATTTCTCCAAAGAAAGCATACAGATAGCCAGTAAATGCATGAAAAAAATGCTCAACATTACCAGTTACTAGAGAAACGCAAATCAAAACTACAATAGGTTATCACCTTATACCAAACAGAGTGGCCACTATCAAAAAATCCACAAACAATAAATGCTGGAGACTATGTGGAAAAATGGGAACCCTCCTACACTGTTGGTGGGAATGTAAATTCATAGAGCCATTATGGAGAACAGTATGGTGATTCTTTTAAAAGCTAGGAATAAATCTGCCATATAATCCAGCAATCCCACTACTGGGTTTATATCCTTAGAAAACTACAAGTAAAAATTACACATGTACCCCAATATTCACTGCAGCACTATTACAAAAGATAGGACATGAGAGCAAATTTTCATTTCAGTTCAGTCACTCAGTTGTGTCCAACTCTTTGTGACACCATGAATTGCAGCATACAGACCTCTCTGTCTATCACCAACTCCCAGAGTTCACTCAAACACTTGTCCATTGAGTCGATGATACCATCCAGCCATCTCACCCTTTGTCATCCCTTTCTCCTCCTGCTCCCAATCCCTCCCAGCATCAGAGTCTTTTCCAATGAGTCAACTCTTAGTATGAGGTGGCCAAAGTACTGGAGTTTCAGCTTCAGCATCAGTCTTTCCAAAGAACACCCAGGACTGATCTCCATTAGAAAGGATTGGCTGGATCTTCTTAAAGGGACTCTCAAGAGCCTTCTCCAACACCACAGTTCAAAAGCATCAATTCTTCAGCACTCAGCTTTCTTCACAGTCCAACTTTCACATCCATACATGACCACTGGAAAAACTATAGCCTTGACTAGACGAACCTTTGTTGGCAAAGTAATGTCTCTGCTTTTCAATATGCTATCTAGGCTGGTCATAACTTTCCAATCTTTAAGTTCATAAAAAATTGAATAAAAACATAAGATATAGGATATAGATGGTATACATATATGTATATGTGTATATATAATGGAATATTACTCTACCATAAAAATGAACAAAGCTGAGTCAGTGACAGTGAGGTACATTAATCTAGAGCCTGTTATACAGAATGAAGTAAATCAGAAAGAGGAAAACAAATATTGTATATTAATAGACATATGCAATCTAGAAAAATGATCTAATGAAGCTATTTGTAGAGAAGGAGTAGAGACACAGATGAACTTGTGGAGGCACAGTGGGTGAGGGAGAGAATGGACAAATTGAAAATGTAGCATTGACATATATACATTATCAGGTGCAAAATAGATAGCTGGTGGGAAGCCCAGGCTGGCATTCTATAATGCCCTAGGAGGGTGGGGTAAGGGGATGGGAAGAAGGTTCAGGAGGTAGGAGATGTATGTATAATTAAAGTTGATTCACATTATTGTATCTCAGAGACCAAAACAACATTGCAAAGCAATTTTCATCTAGTTAAAACATAAATTAAAAAAAGGGGAGAATACAATAACATTTCTTCACCCATCTTTATAAATAAATATATGTGACTTAAAAAAAAAAAAAACTAGTGAAGGTTATATAAAGTAGCCTGGTTTATAGCCTTGATAGATTAAGCACAAAAGAAAATGATAAATATTTGGATAAATCATCTCTTAATATGATATTTTGCCTTTGTTTGGAGCACAGAAATGAGTAATTTTCAACTTTATTTACTTTTAGTACTATTTGTAGAAATTTGAGCTCCATCATGTTTTGTAGAAAACTTTATTTAATTTACTATGATCATTTTGAAATATGTCTTTCTATTTTAAAATAACCCTATCAGTGAAGATGACCATTTATTCCATTATTAAGTTAGAAGGATGAATTTCTGTCTGTTAGTGTTCTCATTGTCACTGTGCTTCATACCACATGCCACATACATACTCTTGCAAGCATACCACTACATGTACTTTTTGGAAAGCATTTTATAAATCATATTTATAAGAAAGTAGGGCAATACATGAAACGTGAACTTCCAGATGTTCAAGATGGTTTTAGAAAAGGCAGAGGAACCAGACATTAAATTTCCAGCATCCTCTGGATAATCAAAAAAGCAAGATAGTTCCAGAAAAACATCTATTTCTGCTTTATTGACTATGCCAAAAACTTTGGCTGTGTGGAACACAATAAATTGTGGAAAATTCTAAAAGATATGGGCATACCAGACCACCTCTCCTGACTCTTGAGAAACCTATATGCAGGTCAGGAAGCAACAGTTAGAACTGGACATGGAACAACAGACTGGTTCCAAATAGGAAAAGGAGTACGTCAAGGCTGTATATTGTCACCCTGCTTATTTAACTTATATGCAGAGTACATCATGAAAAACACTGGGCTGGAAGAAGCACAAGCTGGAATTAAGATTGCTGAGAGAAATATCAATAACCTCAGTTATACAGATGACACCACCTTTATGGCAGAAAGTGAAGAGGAACTCAAAAGTCTCTTGATGAAAGTGAAAGAAGAGAGTGAAAAATTTGGCTTAAAGCTCAACATTCAGAAAACGAAGATCATGGCATCTGGCACCATCACTTCATGGGAAATAGATAGGGAAACAGTGAGAAAAGTGTAAGACTTTATTTTTCTGATCCCATCACTTCATGGGAAATAGATAGGGAAACAGTGGAAACAGTGTAAGACTTTATTTTTCTGTGCAGATGGTGACTGCAGCCATAAAATTAAAAGACGCTTACTCCTTGAAAGGAAAGCTATGACCAACCTAGATAGCATATTAAAAAGCAGAGGTATTACTTTGCCAACAAAGGTCTGTCTAGTCAAGGCTATGGTTTTTCCAGTGGTCATGTATGGATGTAAGAGTTGGACTCTGAAGAAAGCTGAGCACTGAGGAATTGATGCTTTTGAACTGTGGTGTTGGAGAAGACTCTTGAATCCTTTGGACTGTATGGAGATCCAACCAGTCAGTCATAAAGGAGATCAGTCCTGGGTGTTCATTGGAAGGATTGATGCTGAAGCTGAAACTCTAATGCTTTGGCCACCTCATGTGAAGAGTTGGCTCGTTGGAAAAGACCCTGATGCTGGGAGGGATTGGGGGCAGGAGGAGAAGGGGATGACTGAGGATGAGATGGCTGGATGGCATCACCAACTTGATGGACATGAGTTTGAGTGAACTCCGGGAGTTGGTGATGGACAGGGAGGCCTGGCATGCTGTGATTCATGAGATGTGTATAAGAGACAGCATTTATATGATGTNAGGAGGAGAAGGGGATGACTGAGGATGAGATGGCTGGATGGCATCACCAACTTGATGGACATGAGTTTGAGTGAACTCCGGGAGTTGGTGATGGACAGGGAGGCCTGGCATGCTGTGATTCATGGGGTTGCAAAGAGTCAGACATGACTGAGCGATTGAACTGAACTGAAGGCTTCTTTCCTGTTTTATTTTGTTTTATTAATCCCTTTTTATCTCCATTTTCTACTCACATTCTCTTTTCTCTCTAAAAAACAAAATTTTAATAAGTATAATTTTTGTGTGTGTTTTTGTTACAATTGCATAGATGTTATCTGTGTATGATATCATTTGTATAAATAATATATATAGCCTTATTCTTTTTAATTTCATGAGACACTCTGTTTTCTATTATTCATATCTGTGGTACAACTAAAATACTTCTTTCAGTTGCTTTATAGTATTTTATGATATATACACTATCTTAAACTATTCTTTTGACTGTCATCAATTAATAATTATGAAAAATATTTCATTGATTAATCATATATATTACATAATATCCTTATTGATATCTGGGAAATTTACTTTTAATCCTGTACACCAGGGTAAAATTATTACCAGATTTCCCTCTAAATGTCATGTCAGACAGCATTGCCACAAGAGTGCCCAAACCTTTCTATACTTATATCCCCAAATAAATTTGAAATTATCAGGTTTTTGAAATTTTGCCAGGGCAAAAGATGTAGAATATTATTTTACTGCATTATTTTATTTGCATTTTTAAATTAATGACCCTGAGTATTTCTCTCCATATGTATAAGCCTTTGGGGTTTCCTTTTCTACTCACTTCTAGCTTAAAATATCATGTGTCATTTTAGAGTGTTGCCTTTTTCTTGCTGATATGCTAAATTGCTCTTTTATTAATATATATTATCAGGAGTGCATGCATGCATGCTAAATCACTTCAGTGGTGTCCAACTCTTTGAGAACCTATAAANCCTTTTTCTTGCTGATATGCTAAATTGCTCTTTTATTAATATATATTATCAGGAGTGCATGCATGCATGCTAAGTCACTTCAGTGGTGTCCAACTCTTTGAGAACCTATAAACTATAGCCTGCCAGGCTTTTCTGTCCATGGGATTCTCCAGGTAAGAATACTGGAGTGGGTTGCCTTGCCCTCCCCTAGGGGATCTTCCTGACCCATGGATCGAACCCATGCCTCTTATGTTTCTGCATAAGAGGTGTGTTCGTTACCACTAGTGTCACCTGGGAAGACACCATTATCAGGATTATTTATTCCTAAAGATAAAACTTTATCTGTAGGCATAAAGACATCACCCCTATGGCAGAAAGCAAAGAAGAACTAAAGAGTCTCATGCTGAAAGTGAAAGAGGAGAGTGAAAAAGCTGATTTAAAACTCAACATTCAGAAAACTAAGATCATGGCATCTGGTCCCATCACTTAGTGGCAAAGAGATGGGGAAACAATAGAAATAGTGAAAAACTTTATTTTCACTCCAAAATCACTGCAGATGGTGATTGCAGTCATAAAATTAAAAGATGTTCCTTGAAAGAAAAGCTATGACCAAATTAGACAGCATATTAAAAAGCAGAGAAGTTTCTTTGCCAACAAAAGTCCATCTAGACAGAGCTGTTGCTTTTCCAGAAGTTGGGTATGAAAGTAAGAGTTGGACTAGAAAGAAAGCTGAGTGCCAAAGAAATTATGCTTTTGAATTGTGGTATTGGAGAGGACTCTTGAGAGTCCCCTGGACTGCAAGGGAATGAAATCAGTCAATCCTAATAGAAATCAGTCTTGAATAGTCATCGGAAGGC
Organism: Oreotragus oreotragus; assembly: GCA_006410675.1. NCBI lineage: Eukaryota > Metazoa > Chordata > Mammalia > Artiodactyla > Bovidae > Oreotragus > Oreotragus oreotragus. The sequence goes on from SJYX01023256.1 coordinate 42,481, forward strand.
CTGATGCTGAGGCTGAAACTCCAATACTTTGGCCCCCGGATGTGAAGAACTGAATCATTGGAAAGACCCTGATGATGGGAAAGAGTGAAGGCAGGAGGAGACGAGGATGATAGAGGATGAGATGACTGGACGGGACCTATTCAATAGACGTGAGTTTGAGCAAGTTTCAGGAGTTTGTGATGGAAAGTGAAGCCTGGTGTGCTGCAGTCCCTGGGGTCACAAAGAGTAAGACACAACTGAGAGACTGAAGTGAACTGAAACATAAAACTTACCTTACCTAAACAATTATTTAGGTCTAATCATTTAGATACTTGGCAGATTCATAGGGAGACTCAAATGCTCTTTCAAAAACCTAAATAGATACTTGGATTTTAGAACTTTTAAGTCAAAATTTACATACATATAAATATTATATATATATACTGAGCTAGATGTGTATAAGAGACAGGTGGTATCCAGTCCAAAACTTCATGTAAATAGAAGGGGAAAATGTGGAAGCAGTTACGCTTTTATTTTCTTGTGCTCCCAAATCACTGCAGACGGTGACCACAGTCAGAAAATTAAAAGACGGTTGATGATACATGGAAGGAAAGCTATGACAAACCTAGAGAGAATATAAAAAACCTGAGGCATCACTTTGCAACAAATGTTCATATAATCAAAGATGTGGATTTTCCAGCATGGATGTGAGAGTTGGACCATAAAGAAGATTGAGTGCTGAATAATTGATTATTTCAAATTGTGGTGCTGGAGAACACTCTTGGAGTCACTTGGACTTCAAGGAGATCAATCCTAAAGGAAATAATCCCTGAATATTAATTGGCAGGAAAGATCCTGAAGCTGAAGCTTCAATACTTTGGCCAACAAAGGTGAAGAACCAATTCATCTGAAAAGAGCTTGTTGCTGGGAAAGATTGAAAGGAAAAGGGGACAGCAGAAGATGAGGTAGTTATATAGCATCATTGATTTAATGGACAGTAATTTTAGCATACTCCAGGAGGTAGCAAGGGACAAAGGAGCCGGGTATGCTACATGAGATTGCAAAGAGCTGGGCATGAATTAGCAACTGAACAACAAAAACAATGATAATCCTAGAATAACAGAAATTTATGGCCACTTTAACAAAACTTAAACATCTAGAAACTCCAGAAAAGAGAAAATAAGTGGCAGATATATACCTTATTTTAAAACCCAGAAATAATACAGATGGCTCATTTAAATGGAGAAAATCTGTTTTGAGATATTACAGATAATCTTTTGGGCTTGGGCCTATCTCTGCCATAAATAAGTTACTGTGCATGGCAGTAAGAAATATTCAGAAAGTTCAAAAGAATAGGTGTTTATCCCAGACCCTACTGCTTGATATTCATGTTACACTGTCCAAATCATCCTCATCTATGGTACAGGCAAAAGAGCCATTTCCTACACTGAGATATGTATGCCATACATCCTTCAAGGAATAACATAAGTTGGCAAATACACTCACTCTGGTTTTAGTTGCTGCTGTTCAGTTGTTGACTCGTACCTGTCTCTTTTCAACCCCATGGGCTGCAGCACACCAGGCCCCCTTGTCCCTCATCATCTCCTGGAATTTACCAAAGTTCATGTCCACTGAATCAGTGATGCCTTGCAACCATTTCATCCTCTGTCACCCTCTTCTATNTTCTTTACCAACTGAGGCACCAGGGAAGCCCATAGAATCACTTACAGATATACTTTACACATATTATTGAGCATTTTTGAGGATTACCATAATTATATTTAAAATAAATATACAGATACATTTAAATTATTTGTAATACATACTAAGAAAATGAGAAGCTAATTTGCTTTAAAATACTTAAAACATTTCATTGCTTCAAATGCAAAAGAAAAGATGTGTATAAGAGACAGGTATATATGTATATGTATATACTATATGTGTATATATATACTATATGTATATGTATATACTATATGTGTGTATATATATATATATGTATACACATATATATACATACATACATATATATATATATGCAGGATTCCTAGGAGGTGCTAGTGCTAAGGAACCCGCTTGCCAGTGCAGGAGATGTAAGAGACGTAGATTTGATCCCTTGGCTGGAAAGATCCCTTGGAGTAGGAAATGGCAATCAGCTCCAGTATTCTTGCCTGGAAAATTCCATGGCCGGTGGAGCCTGGTTATATATATACATATATATATAACTTGTTTTAAAAATAAACAGGGGTATAAGAGTTTGAAAACTGAAATATACCAGTAGGTTTATTTGGTTTTTGTTTTGTTTGAACTGTATCTTGTTTCTACAGAGCAATTACTACTCTCATTATATAGAAAGATTAGTGACAATTTGTTCTTGCTACAATTATGTAGATGTTATCTGTGTATGATATCTTCCTTTATATATGGCATTGTATTATGTAGCCTTATTCTTTTTATGTTCATGAAGCACTCTGTTTTTTTATTACTCTTTAATATGGTACAACTAATTAGTGTGAGACACATTAATATGAATTGAAAGAAAATATTATGATAATAATCATCCTTACGATTACAATGGTAATTCTTATTTTATAGTTTTATAAGAACACAGCCACTAGGAAATACCAGAAATTATAAGCACACACACTCATTCATGCACATATATATAAATATTCTTTTTCTTATTTTTTAGTTTAGATAATTTCTTGAAATTAAATGAAATGGAATTGCCATAATTGTTATGACTTCGGATATGAGCATATGATGACAAATTCAACAACTATGTGTATATTTGCAATGAGGGATGTTAAAGTTTTTCAGAGCAAAGTAATTATATATTTTAAATATAACATGGATCTATTTTAAAATTTGATTTTTATCTCTGTTTTCTTTTTAAAATATTTTAGATATTATATAGTTATCTTTAAAGTTTATTTTATCTTTTTGATACTATTTTTTAACTTTATATAATATGTGGAAATTTTCCTACATAAAAATGTTTGATGAACAAATGGTTCTCTCAGAATGATTTTATTAAACTAAACACTGGCAAAGGCAATGTTCCCATAAATGCTATTCCTGGGAGAAAGCAACATCTTGAGAAAACCAGCACCATTATACACTACAAAATGGGTAAAATTTATGAATTTTGTGTACTACAAATGTCAGTATTTTTAAGATATTCATCTGCTAAAAGAATCAGTACTTTACTTAGTCTATATGGTTTTAGTAATAACTGTGAAAAAATTATGAGACTCACTCTTTAATACATTCCAAATGCCATGTCTGTGGCATACTCTCCTTTTTAGGTTGATTTTATTCTTCTCTTCAGCTTAAGGAAAGTTTGAAAGAAGGTAATTTATCATTCAACATTGAGTCATTAGTAGAACATGGAGAATGTAATAGGATTATTTAAGCTAAGGTTAAGATGGGAAATCTGGATAATACTGAATGATTCCTAAGCAAATGATTGGATTCCACTGTTCTTTCTGGAACTGAATTCTTTATGTATCAGGGTTTCTCATACCAAATAGACATTCTCAGATTGATTCAAAGGCAAATTATAAAAATTTAGAAACAGTGTTACTTAAATCATTTATGTGTCATGCTTACTCACTCAGTCATGTCCAAATCTTTGCAACCTCATAGACTACATCCTGCCAAGTTCCTCTGTCCATGGGGATTCTCCAGGCAAGAATACTGGTGTGGTTGCCATGCACTCCTCCAGCGGATCTTCCCATCCCTGGGATCGAACCCAGGTCTCCTGCATTGCAGGCAGATTCTTTACCAACTGAGGCACCAGGGAAGCCCATAGAATCACTTACAGATATACTTTACACATATTATTGAGCATTTTTGAGGATTACCATAATTATATTTAAAATAAATATACAGATACATTTAAATTATTTGTAATACATACTAAGAAAATGAGAAGCTAATTTGCTTTAAAATACTTAAAACATTTCATTGCTTCAAATGCAAAAGAAATTTATATTTAAAAGGTATTAATAAAATAAATTATATTTTTGAAAACATGAATAATTGAGCAATAAAAATGTTTTTTTTCTTATTTTTCAAATATAGAAAGATACGAAAGATATACCTCCATGTTCCATAACATATCAAACCTCCAAAACGTAAAATTTGTTCAACTGTGCTAATACCAAATAAATAGTTCTGCTGGTATTGATGTTTATGAGCAATAAAGTTAATCTGCATTTATAAGCATGAAGAAGTTAAACAAGTCAGATTCCTAAAGCTACCCCTCACTTACTGAGGTTACATGGACAGTGCAATCAAAACCCTTGGGCCTCCCGGATTTTATAGGAAGAAGAACACACTATCAACAAGCACCTCACTCACACTAAAAACTTAAGGTCCACTTCTCACATAAAACTGTATCTTAAAACCTTTCTAGTCATTTTAATAAGAGAGAGATGGGAGCAAGGAGAAGTGAGAATGAGAGCGAGAGAGAGCGAAAACAGAGAAAGATAGACACACAGACAGAAAGTAGAGAGAAATAGACCAGATATACAGAGAAGAGTGAGAGTATTGATGAAAACTAAGAAATAACTGAACAGTTAAATAAATGTGAATCATGTACCTAGAATCCAAGTACCTAAGAAGCTTTAGATGAATAGAACAGGCCTGCCTCACTATGACCATTACTGGCAGAAAAAGAAAAAAGCCTGTTACAAGAACAGAGTTGCTGTCCCATATCCCATAGAAGCTGGTCTATGACAAAATAGCTGAGTCACATGTTAAATAGCTGTACATTTTACATTTTAATAAATTGACACTTTATAGACAAGTGGCACTATTTCCCACTCCCACATCAAAAGTAGTATAGAGTTACAGTTGCTCCACATTCTTGATTTTTTTAAATTATTTTTGTCAGTTTTAAATATTTTAACAGATAATGTAGTTATAATTCATTGTGGTTTTAACTTGCATTTCCCTAATGATACTGAGATTGTTTCCTGCATTTATTTGTCATTTGTATATATTTTTTGATAAGTGTTCACTGAATTCTGCCCACGATTTTCATGTGTTTTGTTTTACTATGGTTTTTTTGAGAATTTATTATTATTCATGATAGAAGCACTTTTAAAGATATAAATCTCTCAGCCTACAACTTGTATTTTCATTCTCTTAACGTGCCTTTTGAAGAGTGTAGTCTTAATTTTAATAATTTATATATTTAAAAATTTTATGGATCATGCTTTTGAGGTTGGATTAAATCTTTACCAAGGTCACAAAAATTTATTTTCCATTTTTTTTAATAATTCAAATTTAGGTCTTTGATTTCTTTCCAAATAATTTTTGTTTTGCTATGACACATAGGTTAAGGGTCATTTTTATTCAGCATAGAGATATTTGTTCCAGGACCATTTGTTGAAAAGGTTATTTTTATCCACTGAATTGCTTTATATAATATATATATGTTTATATATATTAATTTCTTTATATAAATATAATTTTTATACTTTTATCAGAAATCAACCATTTATATACATGTGTGCATATTCTTGGACACTTCTAGTCTTTCCATTAATTTATTTTTCTATCTTGGTCCCAGTAGCATATTCTATTGTTTACTGTAGCTTTACAAAAATGTTTAAAATAAAAGAATACAAATCTTTCAACTTTATTCTTCATTATGAACTTTGTTTTTGATATTTGTCTTTGCATGTTTTGATGAATTTTAAAATCAGCTTGCTAATTTTTACAGAAAAAGCTGTTGAGATTTTGACTGACATTTTGTAAAATATGTAATTGATTTTAGAACTACTGACCTTAGTGATATTTTGAATATGCTATATCTCTATACTAATTTACATTTGAAAATCTCTGCCTTTCAATTAGTTACTTAATTTAAATTTAATCTTTGTTTGTTTGTTTTTCTGTTATGGTTAGCTCTATATCATGCATCTTGCTATATGTTTTCTATTAGTCCCTTTAATTATTTTTCTTTTTAACTGTGTGCTTTTGGATAAATTGAATGCTTTTACTATTCCACATCATTTCATTTGTTGACTAGCTATAAAATTATATTATTTAAGTACTCTTTTGTAATTCATCACATAAAGGTGAAAAATGTTAGTAAAAAATCAGTAATGTCCAACTCTGCAATCCCATGGACTGTAACTGTCAGGTTTACCCATCTATAGGATTCTCTAGGCATGAATAATGGAGTGGGTATCTAATTCTGCAGGAAATCTTCCCAAACAAAGGCTCAAACCCGGGTCTTCTTCATTGCAGGCAGTTTTTTGTTTTTTGTTTTTAATCATATGAGCCAAAAGAGAAGCTCAATTCATCATATTCCTCTGCAATTTCTCAGTCTTTTGTAAACCATACTATATCACTTTAACTAGATTGTGATTCATAAAATATTCTACTTAATACTCATCCCTCCTGCCTTTGTGCTAGAAGTGCCATACATTTTACCACTAAAAATGTTTTAAAATCACAAGATGTATATATGTATATGTATATACTATATGTGTATATATATACTATATGTATATGTATATACTATATGTGTGTATATATATATATATGTATACACATATATATACATACATACATATATATATATATGCAGGATTCCTAGGAGGTGCTAGTGCTAAGGAACCCGCTTGCCAGTGCAGGAGATGTAAGAGACGTAGATTTGATCCCTTGGCTGGAAAGATCCCTTGGAGTAGGAAATGGCAATCAGCTCCAGTATTCTTGCCTGGAAAATTCCATGGCCGGTGGAGCCTGGTTATATATATACATATATATATAACTTGTTTTAAAAATAAACAGGGGTATAAGAGTTTGAAAACTGAAATATACCAGTAGGTTTATTTGGTTTTTGTTTTGTTTGAACTGTATCTTGTTTCTACAGAGCAATTACTACTCTCATTATATAGAAAGATTAGTGACAATTTGTTCTTGCTACAATTATGTAGATGTTATCTGTGTATGATATCTTCCTTTATATATGGCATTGTATTATGTAGCCTTATTCTTTTTATGTTCATGAAGCACTCTGTTTTTTTATTACTCTTTAATATGGTACAACTAATTAGTGTGAGACACATTAATATGAATTGAAAGAAAATATTATGATAATAATCATCCTTACGATTACAATGGTAATTCTTATTTTATAGTTTTATAAGAACACAGCCACTAGGAAATACCAGAAATTATAAGCACACACACTCATTCATGCACATATATATAAGTATTCTTTTTCTTATTTTTTAGTTTAGATAATTTCTTGAAATTAAATGAAATGGAATTGCCATAATTGTTATGACTTCGGATATGAGCATATGATGACAAATTCAACAACTATGTGTATATTTGCAATGAGGGATGTTAAAGTTTTTCAGAGCAAAGTAATTATATATTTTAAATATAACATGGATCTATTTTAAAATTTGATTTTTATCTCTGTTTTCTTTTTAAAATATTTTAGATATGATATAGTTATCTTTAAAGTTTATTTTATCTTTTTGATACTATTTTTTAACTTTATATAATATGTGGAAATTTTCCTACATAAAAATGTTTGATGAACAAATGGTTCTCTCAGAATGATTTTATTAAACTAAACACTGGCAAAGGCAATGTTCCCATAAATGCTATTCCTGGGAGAAAGCAACATCTTGAGAAAACCAGCACCATTATACACTACAAAATGGGTAAAATTTATGAATTTTGTGTACTACAAATGTCAGTATTTTTAAGATATTCATCTGCTAAAAGAATCAGTACTTTACTTAGTCTATATGGTTTTAGTAATAACTGTGAAAAAATTATGAGACTCACTCTTTAATACATTCCAAATGCCATGTCTGTGGCATACTCTCCTTTTTAGGTTGATTTTATTCTTCTCTTCAGCTTAAGGAAAGTTTGAAAGAAGGTAATTTATCATTCAACATTGAGTCATTAGTAGAACATGGAGAATGTAATAGGATTATTTAAGCTAAGGTTAAGATGGGAAATCTGGATAATACTGAATGATTCCTAAGCAAATGATTGGATTCCACTGTTCTTTCTGGAACTGAATTCTTTATGTATCAGGGTTTCTCATACCAAATAGACATTCTCAGATTGATTCAAAGGCAAATTATAAAAATTTAGAAACAGTGTTACTTAAATCATTTATGTGTCATGCTTACTCACTCAGTCATGTCCAAATCTTTGCAACCTCATAGACTACATCCTGCCAAGTTCCTCTGTCCATGGGGATTCTCCAGGCAAGAATACTGCTGTGGTTGCCATGCACTCCTCCAGCGGATCTTCCCATCCCTGGGATCGAACCCAGGTCTCCTGCATTGCAGGCAGATTCTTTACCAACTGAGGCACCAGGGAAGCCCATAGAATCACTTACAGATATACTTTACACATATTATTGAGCATTTTTGAGGATTACCATAATTATATTTAAAATAAATATACAGATACATTTAAATTATTTGTAATACATACTAAGAAAATGAGAAGCTAATTTGCTTTAAAATACTTAAAACATTTCATTGCTTCAAATGCAAAAGAAATTTATATTTAAAAGGTATTAATAAAATAAATTATATTTTTGAAAACATGAATAATTGAGCAATAAAAATGTTTTTTTTCTTATTTTTCAAATATAGAAAGATACGAAAGATATACCTCCATGTTCCATAACATATCAAACCTCCAAAACGTAAAATTTGTTCAACTGTGCTAATACCAAATAAATAGTTCTGCTGGTATTGATGTTTATGAGCAATAAAGTTAATCTGCATTTATAAGCATGAAGAAGTTAAACAAGTCAGATTCCTAAAGCTACCCCTCACTTACTGAGGTTACATGGACAGTGCAATCAAAACCCTTGGGCCTCCCGGATTTTATAGGAAGAAGAACACACTATCAACAAGCACCTCACTCACACTAAAAACTTAAGGTCCACTTCTCACATAAAACTGTATCTTAAAACCTTTCTAGTCATTTTAATAAGAGAGAGATGGGAGCAAGGAGAAGTGAGAATGAGAGCGAGAGAGAGCGAAAACAGAGAAAGATAGACACACAGACAGAAAGTAGAGAGAAATAGACCAGATATACAGAGAAGAGTGAGAGTATTGATGAAAACTAAGAAATAACTGAACAGTTAAATAAATGTGAATCATGTACCTAGAATCCAAGTACCTAAGAAGCTTTAGATGAATAGAACAGGCCTGCCTCACTATGACCATTACTGGCAGAAAAAGAAAAAAGCCTGTTACAAGAACAGAGTTGCTGTCCCATATCCCATAGAAGCTGGTCTATGACAAAATAGCTGAGTCACATGTTAAATAGCTGTACATTTTACATTTTAATAAATTGACACTTTATAGACAAGTGGCACTATTTCCCACTCCCACATCAAAAGTAGTATAGAGTTACAGTTGCTCCACATTCTTGATTTTTTTAAATTATTTTTGTCAGTTTTAAATATTTTAACAGATAATGTAGTTATAATTCATTGTGGTTTTAACTTGCATTTCCCTAATGATACTGAGATTGTTTCCTGCATTTATTTGTCATTTGTATATATTTTTTGATAAGTGTTCACTGAATTCTGCCCACGATTTTCATGTGTTTTGTTTTACTATGGTTTTTTTGAGAATTTATTATTATTCATGATAGAAGCACTTTTAAAGATATAAATCTCTCAGCCTACAACTTGTATTTTCATTCTCTTAACGTGCCTTTTGAAGAGTGTAGTCTTAATTTTAATAATTTATATATTTAAAAATTTTATGGATCATGCTTTTGAGGTTGGATTAAATCTTTACCAAGGTCACAAAAATTTATTTTCCATTTTTTTTAATAATTCAAATTTAGGTCTCTGATTTCTTTCCAAATAATTTTTGTTTCGCTATGACACATAGGTTAAGGGTCATTTTTATTCAGCATAGAGATATTTGTTCCAGGACCATTTGTTGAAAAGGTTATTTTTATCCACTGAATTGCTTTATATAATATATATATGTTTATATATATTAATTTCTTTATATAAATATAATTTTTATACTTTTATCAGAAATCAACCATTTATATACATGTGTGCATATTCTTGGACACTTCTAGTCTTTCCATTAATTTATTTTTCTATCTTGGTCCCAGTAGCATATTCTATTGTTTACTGTAGCTTTACAAAAATGTTTAAAATAAAAGAATACAAATCTTTCAACTTTATTCTTCATTATGAACTTTGTTTTTGATATTTGTCTTTGCATGTTTTGATGAATTTTAAAATCAGCTTGCTAATTTTTACAGAAAAAGCTGTTGAGATTTTGACTGACATTTTGTAAAATATGTAATTGATTTTAGAACTACTGACCTTAGTGATATTTTGAATATGCTATATCTCTATACTAATTTACATTTGAAAATCTCTGCCTTTCAATTAGTTACTTAATTTAAATTTAATCTTTGTTTGTTTGTTTTTCTGTTATGGTTAGCTCTATATCATGCATCTTGCTATATGTTTTCTATTAGTCCCTTTAATTATTTTTCTTTTTAACTGTGTGCTTTTGGATAAATTGAATGCTTTTACTATTCCACATCATTTCATTTGTTGACTAGCTATAAAATTATATTATTTAAGTACTCTTTTGTAATTCATCACATAAAGGTGAAAAATGTTAGTAAAAAATCAGTAATGTCCAACTCTGCAATCCCATGGACTGTAACTGTCAGGTTTACCCATCTATAGGATTCTCTAGGCATGAATAATGGAGTGGGTATCTAATTCTGCAGGAAATCTTCCCAAACAAAGGCTCAAACCCGGGTCTTCTTCATTGCAGGCAGTTTTTTGTTTTTTGTTTTTAATCATATGAGCCAAAAGAGAAGCTCAATTCATCATATTCCTCTGCAATTTCTCAGTCTTTTGTAAACCATACTATATCACTTTAACTAGATTGTGATTCATAAAATATTCTACTTAATACTCATCCCTCCTGCCTTTGTGCTAGAAGTGCCATACATTTTACCACTAAAAATGTTTTAAAATCACAAGATTTTTTTTTTTTAATAGCTTTCAGTTCAGTTCAGTTCAGTCACTCAGTCGTGTCTGACTCTTCGCAACCCCATGAATCACAGCACGTCAGGCCTCCCTGTCCATCACCAACTCCCGGAGTTGACTCAGACTCACATCCATTGAGTCAATGATACCATCCAGCCATCTCATCCTCTGTCATCCCCTTCTCCTCCTGCCCCCAATCCCTCCCAGCATCATAGTCTTTTCCAATGAGTCAACTCTTCGCATGAGGTGACCAAAGTACTGAAGTTTCAGCCTTAGCATCATTCCTTCCAAAGAAATCCCAGGACTGATCTCCTTCAGAATGGACTGGTTGGATCTCCTTGCAGTCCAAGGGACTTGCAAAAGTCTTCTCCAACACCACAGTTCAAAAGCATCAGTTCTTTGGCACTCAGCTTTCTTCACAGTCCAACTCTCATATCCATACAAGACTACAGGAAAAACCATAGCCTTGACTAGATGGACCTTTGTTGGCAAAGCAATGTCTTTGTTTTTCAATATGCTATTATTGCTTTAAAAATTAGTTTTCAAAATAATTTAAAGAGATTAAAACAAGTAAGTCAAAAAGCCTTTATGTTTCTTAGTTATTATTTCTAGTATGCAATATACTTTTCTTAAATTTAATTTTCTTAAATATGAAAGCCAAAGATTTGGTCTCCGCATTTCTCTCTGAATTTGCCTAGAGAATAAATCTATCTTTACCATTACATATTTCATCCACCTTGCCCAGTTGATTTTCTTGATTTATTTGATCTCAGATATATATTTCCCTTGCCTTTTTCTCCAGTAATATATTTAAAACTACATACTACATGTTTCTTAATGCTTATTTTATAAACTTTGCTTTATGTTTGTATAAGTTTATCTGATTTGTCTTTTTTTAATTTAAATTTATTTATTTTAATTGGAGGCTAATTACTTTACAATATTGTATTGGTTTTGCCACACATCAACATGAAACTGCCACGGACATACACGTGTTCCCCACCCTGAACCCCCTTTCCACCTGCCTCCCCATACCATCCCTCCAGGTCATCCCAGTGCACCAGCCCCAAGGATCTTGTATTGAACCTGGACTGGCGATTCATTTCTTATGTGATATTATACATGTTTCCATGCCATTTCCCCAAATCATCCCACCTTCTCCCTTTCGTCTTAACGTGCATTTGTGCTTACAATTTTTCCAAGCCATGTTATTTGGGATGTCTTTCAAATATATAGTTCTTCATTTTTCTTTGCATTCTCCTCACACTAATTTATTTACTTAAATTCTAAATGACCCTTGATTTTAGTAGAAAAGTTTATAGTGCATATAGTGATCTAAGATATTTGTCTAACTTTTTTTTTAATTATGTATTTTTACTGTCTCCTTCTTTTGGTGCATTATGGTCTATATTTTATTTTCAATGTTTAAACTCAAAATATACTAGAATGATTATTTTCCCTATGTATTATTGACTATTACAGAACTTTCTCATTGTGTACAAATGACTTCTAAAATACCTAGTATATTTTTTCTTATAAATATTATTTTCTTACTTTGATGTCTGACTACTGAATATACTATATCTACATATGCTTAACCAAGTCATTCAGTCAGTCAATTAATCACAGACACTGGGCTACATCTCTGTCTCTCTTTTTTAACATCATGTAATCATCACATTGGAGAAGGAAGTGGCCATTCATTCCATTATTCTTGCCTGGGACATCTCATGGACAGAGGGGCCTGGTGGACTACAGTCCACAGAGTCACAAAAAGTTGAACATGACTTGGAGAATAAGCACACAATCCTCACATTGTGGGACTATGGAAGGAAAATAATTTCTAAAAATATATTGAACCTCATTTAAATAATACCAGAAATAGTGACTGTAAAGGATATTTTTAATATATGCTTCACTCAAAACTATAATATATTCCTCTGATAAATGAGGAAGAATCAATGATACATGGGATTTTCCAGCAATTATTGCTTTTTCTGTACTTTCTCTTGTATTTTCTTATGAATGAGAAAAGTTTTTAAACATAAATATTCTGAAACATATCTGCATGTCTTAAAAACTGACCAAAGATTAAAAAATAAAAAAGTAATTACTGTCATATGCAAATGATTTAAGATGTGTGGATTTGTCAAACTAAACTTTTAAATAGAAGAAAAATATATTTTTCAATCCCAAAATGATGTTTTCATTGGCATTATTAGTTTTAGGTATTTATTTATCAAATAAGTCTAATATGTTTGTCCTAATAAAGTTATAACCTTTTACTCACCTAATATACTTGTCATATCATTATACAGTTCAAGAAGATAAAAACTGATTTGTGTGTAAGTGAAGCTACTTTTTTGACATGTAATGTCATATTGCAAAGGTATAGTTACTTGAAATGCCTTTATGTTCCTGTGCTGTGATACATACATACATATATACATATAATATATATATAATATTATTATATATTATATATATGTATATATACTGATGCTAAGTCGCTTCAGTCATGTCCAACTCTGTGCGACCCCATAGACGGCAGCCTACCAGGCTCCACCACTGGGATTCTCCAGGCAAGAAAACTGGAGTGGGTTGCCATTTCCTTCTCCAATGTATGAAAGTGAAAAGTGAAAGTGAAGTCACTCAGTCGTGTCCGACTCTTTGCAACCCCATGGACTGCAGCCTACCAGCCTCCTCCATCCATGGGATTTTCCAGGCAAGAGTACTGGAGTGGGGTGCCATTGCTTTCTCCATATATACATGTATATATATATATATATATGTTCTTATATATATATATGTATATGTGTGTGTATATATATATACACACACACACACACACATATATACATATATGTATATATCTTCCTGTGCTGTGATACATACATATATACATATGCGACCCCATGAACTGTAACCTACCAGGCTGCTCCGTCCATGGGATTTTCCAGGCAAGAGTACTAGAGT
>SJYX01023256.1:58680-69331 GCA_006410675.1 Oreotragus oreotragus
TGCCATTGCCTTCTCCATATATACATATATATATATATATATATGTTCTTGTATATATATGTATATATATATATATATACACATACATACATACACACACACACATATATATATACATATATATATATATATATCTTCCTGTGCTGTGATATATGCATATATACATATGTGACCCCATGGACTGTAACCTACCAGGCTGCTCCGTCCATGGGATTTTCCAGGCAAGAGTACTGGAGTGGGTTGCCACTTCCTTCTCCAGGAAAGCTTCCTGACCCAGGGATTGAACCTGGGTCTCCTGAATTGTAGGCAGACGCTTTGCCTCAGTTTTGTATTTATAACTCTTGGCATTTTGCAAGCCTCACCATGCTGATGAATGGATGACCAAATTTCCCAACTTTAAAGCCTTCTTGAAAGTCATACTCTATAAGCACAAAGTATTATGATTTGAAACTTTAGACTCAACCTCTGAAATAAAAGTATAAATGGAATTACTTGATAGGGACCATTTGGCATTTTCCATGCATCCCCTAATTCAGTAGTCCTATAGTTTTCAGTCAGAAGACTATTATTTTATGTGGAAGGAAATACTAAAAGGAACAATTTCCAAATACACCAAAATCTGAAAGTGATTTTCACCACTCATGTAGTAGTAATTTTTGAGTATTTATACTTACTGAACTGCTTATTCCATCATTCTTTTCAGACATATGCTAATTTGTCTTTAGATCATTTTATGAAAATCATCATAACATTTCAATGTTTTTGTTAGTTTTTCTTTTTTTTAATTAACCTGGCAGTATGCCAAACAAAGCAAATGTATACACAATACGAGAATGTTGTCAACACCATGTCCCAACAGAGAGATTAATACCTTTAAGCCAGTACCAACTGTGCTGTCATAGAAACAGTTGGCGTTATGATGAATGAGAGAGAATAGAAGTTACTGATAAATCTGCCTTAAAGGTCACTTTGGATCTGCAACATGCACTTAGATCATTTAAATTATTTTTTGAAGGCAAAAGTAATGCCATCTGACTCATCTCTAAATAATACTTTTCCTTTATGTCCAATTGGAAAAGGAAATGGCAACCCACTCCACTGTTCTTGCCTGGAGAATTCCATGGACAGGGGAGCCTGGCAGGCTGCAATTCATGGTCCAGAAAGGAGTAGGACACACTAAAGCAACTTAGCATGCTTTATGTCCAATTCCATTAAATAAGTTAAGTAGGCAAAATAAGATATACTTTATTTGAAGTTAAGAACTTATTTTTCTCCAGGGAATCTTCCTGATCCAGGGAATGAACCTGGGCCTCCTAAATTGCAGGCAGATTCTTTACCATCTGAGTCACCAGCAAAGCCCTTCCAATCATTAGCAATCTCATTTCCATTCCAGTCATTAAATACTTCATTTTTATGACCCCAGTATAAAACTTCGTTAATCAAGCTTTTACATAACATTCAAAATTAAATAAAAATTTAATCACAGTACCAGGCATCTTTAATTTATACTTGATATTGACATGATCTAGTGTTGGAATCTTGGAATCCAGATGGCTCTTCATTAACTAATACCTTGGCATACTGCGATTCATGGGGTTGCAAAGAGTTGGACAGGACTGAGAGACTGAAATGAATGAATGAAAACAATTATGTATTAAGTCAACTGAATATGTGCCTACTGTAAAGTCAAGCTTTTTAAGCAGTTTCCTTTTTTGGGACATTTAAATATATATACTCATATCAATATTTACAGCAGTATTTGACATTATAATATTATTTATAATATATAGTATAAAACTCATCTTGATTTTATATTATTTTAAAACATAAGATCTTAAATTGTTATTATCATTGTACAATGGAAAAATAGTAAAATACTAACAACCTGATGCTGGGAGGGATTGGGGGTAGGAGGAGAAGGGGACGACAGAGGATGAGATGGCTGGATGGGATCACCGACTAGATAGACATGAGTTTGGCTAAACTCCGGGAATTGGTGATGGCCAGGGAGGCCTGGTGTGTCATGATTCATGGGGTCGCAAAGAGTCGGATACGACTGAGCAACTGAACTGAACTGAACAACTAATCCTTAAAAATTATATATTTTCATGTTTATCATAGTCTTCAGACTTCCCCAATAGGTCAGTGGTAAATAATTGACCCGTAATACAGGAGACCCCGGTTTGAGTTCTGGATCAGGAAGATCTGCTGAAGAAGGGATAGGCTATCCACTCTAGTATTCTTGGGCTTCCCTTGTGACTCAGCTTGTAAATAATTCTCCAGCAAAGTGGGATACCTGGTTTGATCCCTGGGTTGAGAAGATGCTCTGGTAAAGGGAAAGACTGCTGCTGCTGCTAAGTCACTTCAGTTGTGTCTGACTCTGTGTGACCCCATAGACTGCAGCCCAACAGGCTCCCCCATCCATGGGATTCTCCAGGTAAGAACACTGGAGTGGGTTGCCATTTCCTTCTCCAATTCATGAAAGTGAAAAGTGAAAGTGAAGTCTTTCAGTCATGTCTGACTCTTCGTGACCCCATGGACTGCAGCCTACCAGGCTCCTCCGTCCATGGGATTTTCCAGGCAAGAGTATTGGAGTGGGGTGCCATCACCTTCTCCAAGGGAAAGGCTACCACTCCTTTATTCTAGCCAGAGAATTCCATGAGCTGTATAGTCCATGGAGTTGCAAAGAGTCAGACACAATTGAGTGACTTTCACTTCACATCATAGTCTTCAATTATCTTAATGACTCAGTAAAGATGAAAACTGGGTTTTTCAGATGAGGAAAACATATTAGAAAGAGCTTAATAACTTAACCAAGTTCACACAACCTGTATATGTTACTTTTTAGGAAAAATCTGGAAATTTTTACTCTATTTATTATTTATGTTTGGCATTGCAACTGCCATCATCTTTCTGAATGTATTTGCCAGTATTCCATCATATGCTTTATTTGAGGACAAATTAAGTAATATATTTCAAACTACTGTATAATTTTACATAATAAATATATGATGAAGCCTAGTTTGTAATATTTTTGGTATGAAAACTAATTTTTTAATACTTTATTTTATGCTGTATCTTGATCACTCTAATTTTTTTATATAAAAAATAGTAAATCTAAGTTTAAATTTCTAAAAAATGATTCTAGACTCTTCTGCAAAAAAAAAAAAATCAACATTTGGCCAACTTGTGTTAAAATATAGAGAAAAACATATGTTCCCAGATTTGCAAAATGTCAATGTTCAAACAGCTATGTCATAGACATATATGGCATAAATCAGAAAACAGAGCTATGATGAAATGGAAAAGGGGAGTAGTTCTAGAGTTTTTAATCCAATTCATATCAACAAATAAGGAAAAAAAATTGCTAGTGGATTCTTGGGGAGAAGCTCTCTCTGTTTCTCTCGATCTCTCTTTCTCTCTGACTTGATATGTTTTGTGAAAAGGAAAGAGGGAGGATAGATTTAGTATTAAGTAGAAATTATAGAAAATCTCCCAAGAACATGAAAAAGAACCGAAAACTTCATCAAATGACTGAACTGAATCAAGCAAAACTGGAAACCTGCATTGACGTTGAATTGCCTCATTAAAAAAACAATAAATCCTATTGGTTAAGTGAAAGAATTGGTTAAGTGAAATATTCTACATAATAAAAGATACAGTATTGTATATGAATAGGACTACTGAATTGTCTATTCAATCTTTCAGCAAATTTTTCTTTATAGGCACAGTTAACCTTTTTTTTCTTCAATGATTTTCATAAAAAAAAACAACTATCATCTGTAAATTAGTTTATTTTCTGTTTTACAAGAGTAAATATGCTTTGCTTTGTTTTGTTTTGCTTTTTTCTCTTTTAGAGCAAGTAAATGTTTTCCTTCCTCACCATTATATTCACCAATCACGAATTATGTGGTAAACCATGATGGCTATAGTATGTACTTTGTCCTCTCCTAAATTTTATTTTTGTTCTTTTTTTTTTTTTTCCACCTTTTTTCTTTGGTTGGATTTGGTTCTGGAGAGAATTGGCATTCTTTGCCAATATGCACTCAGAAGTTAATGCTGTCTTGATGACTGAAATATTAAAGTCTAGAAATTTCAGAGACTCAAGAGAGGAACCATATAGCCTTCTGAGGGCAAAGAAAAAGAGGTTAAAAAAATATAACCTCAGACATACTTGTAAGTCAAGGGGATGAGAATCTTCTTGCCAATGCAGGGGATACAGGTTTGATCCCTGGTCTGGGAAGATTTCACATGTTGTGGAATAACTAACCCATGCACCTAAACTACTGTAGCCCATGTCTAGAAACTACTGAAGCTGACAGGCCTAGAGTCTGTGTTCTGCAATAAGAGAAGCTATATCAGTGAGAAGTCTGTGCACCGCGATGAAAAGTAGCCTCCAATTGCCACAACTAAACAAAGCCTGCATGAAACAAAGAAAAGCCAACAGAGTAATAATAATAACAATGATAAATTTTCCTTATATTTCACCATGTTGTGGGGAAGAGAAAGACATTTTGTTTACCTAATGATAGTACTTTCCAATGCATTTGATTCCAAGACTAGAATTTGTCTTAGAGTCTCAGAATGGAGAGAAAGTGTGATTTAGATAAAGTAGAAAAATTATTGTCCTTTTCTAGAACTTTAAGCATCTAATTGAGAGAGATCTGTTTCTGACAGTATATGAAGTTCCACTAACATGTCTTCCAGTGAAGCTGCTTAAAATTATTAATAATAATAATAATAAATCCCCAAACTCATGAACTCTCTGGAAATAGTCTTTAAACATCAAATGAAAGAATATCTACTTAAGAAAATCTATGAAAATTTGATAAGAAAGGCAAGAGTATACGATATTTGATCAAAGATAACTCCCTCTTTTCCTCCTCCCAACTCAGTGAGGAAATGACTCCACTTCAAACTAAGATGCAGCTAAGAACATGAGTCTCACTATCCATTGACATCCCGGTCAGAGAGCTTCCTTCCTGGAAGAAATAAGACTTTAGCATTTATCATTCAATCTTCAGTTACTTGTTGCTAAGGATGCTGTGAGGATGTGTGGTCCAGAAATGAGGCTCTCATCTTCCTCCCGGCTCCTCCCATCCCCGCCCATGGAATGAAGGCTTTACCTTGTGTACAGCATTCTAAGAATTCTAAGGTTTTAATTGCTGTTGCTATAGACTGCAAAGTTATGGTCCTAGGAAAATAGAGGCAAGCTTAGTCGACTCAGATTCTGTCTCCCTCCTTCAAGTGCTCAGCAATTAGAGTAAGGATATAACCTGGAGAGAAACTTGTTAATGTCCTCACCCCCAACTCTAGAGCACTGTATCAGATATTTTACCTGTAGGATGAGGTGTACCTTAAAATAGGTAGCTATTTATGTCTCCCCAAAGGAATGGACTTCATGTTCAATGGAGAAACACAATCCTGAGTGCCCCCGAGATAGCTGAAGGTTGTGGAGAAAGGCAACCAAGTGGAAATCAGTGGTTCAATGACATACAGCTTAAACTGATAGCTGGCTAGTTTGCAAGAGGAAATGGGGAATAAGTTATCTGTAAGAAACACTCCTGGATTTAGAAAAACACTGATCTCAGAAACTATTCCTTTTAAGAACACAGACCTTAATTGGATTTAGTTTGAAGGGCAGTTTATGCTGCAAGGGATGTCAAAAACAACAGAGCAATCACTTAGCTACTAGTGAAATTTAACAGCAGGTGGCAGTCAGTGAAGTCTTGGAAGGGAATTCTACTCAAAACAATGCTATTCTATGAGTCTTTTTCTTTTTAATTTTTTTACTTTCGAGTTTTTGATTTCTAATCTTTTTAAATTAATTTGTTTATTTTAATTGGAGGCTAATTATTTTATAATATTCTGGTGATTTCATGAGCATACCCAATATTGAACCTCCCTAAGGAGCAATTTCAAAAACTTAATAGTAAAAAGATGTAAACAAAATGATTCATCCAGTCACCAACCAATAAGTAAATAATATAACAAGTTCCTGAGAGATACTACCACCAGAGAGATAGATAAAATGATCAAATATATTATCCAAAATTCCTGGATTTCAATGAAGAATTGTAAGGCATCCGCAGAAATAGAAAAATAGAAAAGTATGACTCATGTATTCAAAAAGGGCAGACAACAGGCTGAATTTAACAAATGAAAACCTCAAAGAATTTATGCTATAAATATGTTCACAGAATGAAGGTGTGATTTTAAAAGTAAAGAAAGCTATAATAATATAAGCACTCTAAAGAGAATATCAACTAAGGAAAAAAGTTATATATATATATAATAAACAATAACAATAAGTACAATAACCAAATTTTTAATATTCACTAAAGGGACTTAATAAGAAATTTTAACTTGTAGAATAAATAATTACTAAACATGAAGATAGATCAACAGAGATTGTGTAAGCTGAACAAAATGAAAAAGGTATGAAAGAAAATAAACTTACCTCTGAAAAATATAGGATAATATTAAGCACAAATACAAACAAATTCATAATAGAAGTACCAGAAAGAGAAAAGAGCAGAAAAAAAAGAGAGAAATAATGACTAAAGTTTCCCCAAATATATTGAAAAACAATAGCCTACATATCCAGCAACTTAACCTAAGTAGCATAAATGCCAAAAAAAAAAAAAAGTCTGCAGGCATATCACAGTAAAAATTCTGAATTTCTAAATATATATATATATATATTCTGAAAGAAGTGCTAGAAAAATGACTGTCCACTTTAAAATGAACCCCAATATAGCTTCACTTGTGGCTCTGCTGGTAAATAATCTGCCTGTAATATGGGAGACCTGGGTTCAATCCCTGGATTGGGAAGATCCCTTGGAGAAGGTGACAGCTACCCACTTCAGTGTTCTGGCCTGGAGAATTCCATGGACTCTACAGTGCATGGGGTCCCAGAGAGTCAGACATGACTGAGCGACTTTCACTTGCACTTACTAATATGACTAACGCAGACTTCTCAGTATAAATGATGAAAGTCAAAAACAGTGTGATAACATATTCAAAATGCTTAAAGGAAAAAAAATAAAAACAATAGAATAACAAGCAAGAATCTTAAATCGAAAAATATTAGCTTTAAAAATGGGGATGAAATAAAATTTTCAAAGCAAACAAAACTGAAAGAATTTGCTGCTTGCAATCTCATCTTGCAAGCAATACAACAGGAAGTATTTTAGGATAAAAGCAAGTGAATTTAAGCTGTACTTTAATTCTCTACACATACACACCAACAGCAAATATAAACATACAACTATAAAAGTCAGTATGAGGGTATATTTCTCTTCTCTTCACTAATCTAAAGTCACAAACTACAAAACAAACAAAATGTGCAAAATATACATATAAGGTGATGAACCAGTGTGCAATACACTTGCAAGTTACAGAATAGAGGAGTGGGTGGGAATAAAACTATGATGAATTAAGCTATATTGTTGTGGTTCTTGAGTCACTAAGTCATGTCTGACTCTTTTGTGACCCCAGGACTGTAGCCCACGAGGCTTCTCTATCCCAAGGGATTTCCCAGACAAGAATAGGAGTGGGTTGACACTTCCTTCTCTAGGAGCTCTTCCTGACCCAAAGTTCAAAGCCATGTCTGCTGTATTGGCAGGCAGATTCATTATCAGTGAGCTACAAGGGAAGCTAAGCTATATTAGGCTAAGGAAAACACCACAGATGGACAACTAATAACTCTAACAAAGTATTAATTTGATTTGTAACACTAAGTGTTATTTTATTTACTTTTTGATCGAAAGATGATTGCTTTACAGTACAGAATTTTGCTGTTTTCTGTCAAACTTCAACATTAATCCGCCATAAGTATACATATATCCCCTCCTTTTGGAACCTCCCTCCCATTTTCCTCCCTATCCCACCCCTCTAGGTTGATAAAGAGCCCCTGTTTGAGCTTCCTGAGCCATACAGCAAATTCCTGTTGGCTGTCTATTTTATATATGATAATATAAGTTTCCATGTTACTCTTTTCATACATCTCACCCTCTCCTCCCCTTTCCACATGTCCATAAGTCTATTCTCTATGTCTGTTTCTCCATTGCTGCCTATAAATAGATTCTTCTGTACCATTTATTTAGATTCCATATATATGTGTTCAGTTCAGTACAGTTCAGTCGCTCAGTCATGTCAGACTCTGCGACCCCATGAATCACAGCACACCAGGCCTCCTGTCCATCACCAACTCCCAGAGTTCACTCAGACTCATGTCCATTGAGTCAGTGATGCCATCTAGCCATCTCATCCTCTGTCGTTCCCTTCTCCTCCTGCCTGCAATCCCTCCCAGCATCAGAGTCTTCTCCAACGAGTCAACTCTTTGCATGAGGTGGCCGAAGTACTGGAGTTTCAGCTTTAGCATCATTCCTTCCAAAGAAATCCCAGGGTTGATCTCCTTCAGAATGGACTGCTTGGATCTCCTTGCAGTCCAAGGGACTCTCAAGAGTCTTCTCCAACACCACAGTTCAAAAGCATCAATTCTCCGGCTCTCAGCCTTCTTCACAGTCCAACTCTCACATCCATACATGACCACTGGAAAAACCATAGCCTTGACTAGACGGAACTTAGTCGGCAAAGTAATGTCTCTTTTTTTGAATATACTGTCTAGGTTTGTCATAACTTTTCTTCCAAGGAGTAAGCATCTTTTAATTTCATGGCTGCAGTCATCAGCTGCAGTGATTTTGGAGCCCAAAAAAATAAAGTCTGACATTGTTTCCACTGTTTCCCTATCTATTTCCCGTGAAGTGATGGGACCAGATGCCATGATCTTCGTTTTCTGAATGTTGAGTTTTAAGACAAATTTTTTGCTCTCCTCTTTCACTTTCATTGAGAGGTTTTTTAGCTCCTCTTCACTTTCTGCCATAAGGGTGGTGTCATCTGCATATCTGAGGTGATTGATATTTCTCCTGGCAATCTTGATTCCAGCTTGTGTTTCTTCCATTCCAGCATTTCTCATGATGTACTCTGCATATATATTAAATAAGCAGGGAGACAATATATAGCCTTGATGTACTCCTTTTCCTATTTGGAACCAGTCTGTTGTTCCATGTCCAGTTCTAACTGTTGCTTCCTGACCTGCATACAGATTTTGCAAGAGGCAGGTTAGGTGGTCAATACTATATTTATCTTTCTCTTTCTGACTTACTTCACTCTGTATAATAGGTTCTAAGTACATCCACATCATTAGAAGTGACACAAATGTGTCTTTTTATGGCTGAATAATATTCTATTGTGAATATATACCACCACTTCTTTATCCATTCATCTGTCAATGGACAACTAGGTTGTTTCCATGTTTTCGCTATTATAAACAGTGCTGCAATGAACAATGGGCTATATGTGTCTTTTTCAATTTTGGTTTCCTCAGGGTATAAGCCTAGAAGCAGGGTTGCTGTGTCATATGGTGGTTTTATTCCTAGATTTTCAGGAATCTTCTTATCATCTACCGTACTTTCTATATCAATTTGCATTCCCACCATCAGTGCAAGAACATTTCCTTCGACCAACACTTTTTCAAGCATTTATTGTTTGTAGAATTTTTGATGATGGCCATCTTGACTGGTGTGAGGTAATGTCTCATTGTAGTTTTGATTTACATTTATCTAATAATGAGTGATGCTGAGCATTTTCTCATGTGTTTGTTAGCCATCTGTATGTCTTCTTTAGAGAAATATCTGCTTTGTCTTTTATCCACTTTTTGATTCACATGTTTGTTTTCCTGGTAATGAGTTGCATGAGTTGCTTGTATATTTTGGAAATTAATCCTTTGTCAATTGTTGCATTTGCTATTATTTTCTCCCCTTCTGAGTGTTGTCTTTTCACCATATTGTGAAGTTTCCTTTGCTGTGCTAAAGCTTTTAAATTTATTCAGGTCCCACCAGTTTACTTTGTTTTTTCTTTCCATTACTCTAGGAGGTGGGTCATAGACAAGCTTGTTTTGATTTATGTAATCGAGTGTACTGCCTATGTTTTTCTCTCAGAGTTTTATAGTTTCCGGTCTTACATTTAGATATTTAGTCCATTTTGAGTTTATCTTTGCATATGGTGTTAGGAAGTGTTCTAATTTCATTCTTTTACATGTAGCTGCCCAGTTTTCCAAGCACTATTTATTGAAGAGGCTCTCTTTGCCTCATAGTATATTCTTGCCTCCTTTGTCAAAAATTAGGTACCTATCAGTGCATGAGTTTATTTCTGGGCTTTCTATCTTGTTCCATTGGTCTATATTTCTGTTTTTGTTTCAGTATCATACTATTTTGATGACTATAGCTTTGTAGTATAATCTGAAGTCAGGAAGGTTGTTTCCTCTAGCTCCATTCTTCTTTCTCAAGACTCCTTTGACTATTCAGGGTCATTTGTTCTTCCACAAGAACTGTGCAATTTTTGTTCTAGATCTGTGAAAAATGCCATTGGTAATTTGACAGGGATCACATTGACTCTGTAGATTGCATTTGGTAGTGAAGTCATTTTCAAAATATTGATTCTTTCTACCCAGGAACATGGAATATCTCTCCTTCTGTTTATGTCATCTTTGATTTCTTTCATCAGTGTTTTACAATTTTCTGTGTACAGTTCTTTTGTCTTCTTAGGTAAGTTTATTCTTAGATATTTTATTCTTTTTTTTTTTTTT
>SJYX01023256.1:69470-98800 GCA_006410675.1 Oreotragus oreotragus
TTTTTTTTTTTTTTCTTGTATTGGTGAATGGGATTGATTCCTTAATTTCTTTTTCTGATATTTCATTGTTAGTATATAGAAATGCAAGTGATTTCTTTGTATTGATTTTGTATCCTGGGACTTTGCTAAATTCACGGATTATCTAGCTCTAGTAATTTTCTGATACTATTTTTAGGGTTTTCTATGTACAGTATCATATCACCTGCAAATGGTGAGAGCTTTACTTCTTTTCTGATCTGTATTCCTTTGATTTTTTTTTTTTTTCTTCTCTGATAGCTATAGCTAGGACTTCCAAAACTATGCTGAATAATAGTGGTAAAAGTGGACACCATTGTCTTATTCTTGATTTTAGAGGGAATGCATTCAAGTTTGAATGTTTGATGTATGATTATCATATATGGCCTTTTCTATGTTGAGGTAGGTTCTTTCTATACCCATTTGCAGAAAAGACAATAGATGGACAGCTAATAACTATAAAATTATATTATTTGATTTGCAACACTAACAGTATTTTTAAAGGTATTTTTTGATGGAAGGATAAAGCTTTGCAGAATTGTGTTGGTATATGCCAAGCATCAACATGAATCACACATAGATGTACATAGTTGTTTTATATAAAAAGGGGAAAAGATGCTAAATAGTAATATATATATATTCTATATATCATTGGAATTAAATTAGTATAAATCTGAAGCAAATTATGAATTAATTATCCAGAGTTAATAAGTTTTATTATTATTAAATAATAAATAATAATTTATAATTAATTTTTATTTTATATTTATTTTATTTTATTTTTATTATTTTATGATAATTAATACATTATCAACTATTGCTAAGATAATTCTTGTTTTATTACTAATGAATAATACTTTATTATTAAAAATAATAAACCAAAATTATTACTATTTATTGGGTGAGGGTATGTTAAATACTAGAGCAACCACTAAAATACCCTAAAAAAACCCAGTAAAAATTGTTTTTTGAAAATGTAGATGCTACATTAGAAAATATCTGTTTAATGCAAAGAAAAAAGTGCAGGAACAGAAGAGGAAGAGAAAAGACATGAGACAAATACAAAATAAAAAGTAACATAACAATCTCACCAAAAGACATAGATTGTTAGACCTTTAACTATCCTGGTGCTGTGAACCAGTATCTAATCATGGTTTTGATAAGCATTAATTTGAGGATGAATGATGCTGAACATCTTTTCATGTGCTTACTAAAGATTTGTATGCATTCCTTGGATAAATATCTATTTGAATATTTTTCCCATTTAAATATTGTGTTGTTATTTCATTATTGAGTTGCAAAACTTCTTTAGATGTTCCGGACAGGTTCTTTATCAGATATTTGATTTGCGAATATTTTCTTCCATTTTCTCCGTGCTTTGTCTTTTTTACTCTTATGATCATGTCCTTTAAATATTTTTCTTTTGATAAAGTCCAATCTCTCTATTTTTTCTTTTGTTGTTTATGCTTTTGATGTCATATCTAAGAATTATTTGCCAAATCCAAGGCCATAAAATATTACTTAGTATATTTAGGTAACAAAATGCCAAGTCAAAAAATCAGATAACAAGTATTGACAAAGACATGGAGAAACAAGGATGCATGCACTGCTTGTGGTAATTATAGCAGTACCATCACTTTAGAAAACAGGTTGAAAATTCTCTAAATATTAATCAAATGTTACCTTAAGACTCATAAAATCAACTTCTAGGTATATACCCAAGAGAAATGAAAACATATGTCTCCCCAAAAGCAAACACAGAAAATATTACATATGGTGATAGAAAAAAACATATACACAAATATTTTAGCAATATTATTTGTAATACATAAATAATGGAACCAACATAAAGTCCATGAGTTAGTAAAAGGATCATGAAATGCTATGAATACCATGGGATATTTTTAACCATAGAAAAGAATGTGAAACTATCTAGTTACATAAGGCCACCTATTATATTTAATTCATATGAAATGTCCTGAATATGGAAATATATATAGTAGATTAATGGTTGTTTGCATCTGTAGAGTGGGGTTTGAAGAAAGTGTGCCAATAGCTAATAGCTATGATTTTTTGAAGAGTCATTAAAATCAAGATAATGATTGTATACATCTCTGAATATATTAAAAATCATTGAATGTATACTTTGCATGGATGAATTTCACAACACTTAAATTATATATCAGTAATGTTGAAAAATATAAATCCGTTAAGTTCATCATATTAAAGAAAATAATGACTACAAATTCTCTATCACCAAGGCTCATGAAAACATTCATTTAATGAGAGGAAGGTGTCTTGTACAGCTAGACGTAAATTCAATAATGGAAACTGGGTACATTGAGGAAGAGGAAAAAGAATGGGGGCTCACATGAAAATGTCTGACAAATTAGGGCTTTGAACAGGATTAATACTTGTTTTTATATATAGTTATCTTCTTTTCTATGACTTCTTTCTACAATTTTTGTTTCAGATAGTTTTTTGGCAGAGAAAAGTTGAGCTNAATGGGGGCTCACATGAAAATGTCTGACAAATTAGGGCTTTGAACAGGATTAATACTTGTTTTTATATATAGTTATCTTCTTTTCTATGACTTCTTTCTACAATTTTTGTTTCAGATAGTTTTTTGGCAGAGAAAAGTTGAGCTTTAACAGGTAACATGGATTTAGAAGATAAATTGGTGATATGAATTGTTTTCAGATCAGAATAGACTGAACTTCTTATTAATAATATTGTGTTTATTTCTGAAAAGAAACTTGTTTTATTTTTTATTGTAAATATATGAGATGATTTGATGCTGAAAAATTGATATTTTTGAATAATGGTGCTGGAGAAGACTCTTAAGAATGCCTTGGACAACAAGAAGATAAAACCACTCAATCCTAGAGGAAATCAGTCCTGAATATTCCTTGGAAAGATTGATGTTGAAGTTGAAACTCCAATATTTTGGCCATCTGATACAAAAACCAGCTCATTGGAAAGGACCCTGATGCAGGTAAAGATTGAGGGCAGGAGGATAAGGACATGACAGAGAATGAGATCACTGGATGGCATCACTGACTCAATGAACATAACTTTACAGAAACTCCAGAAGACTGTGATGGACAGGGATGCCTGGTATAGTGCAGTTCTTGGGATCTCAAAGAGTCAGACATGACTTAGAGAAAAGGGAACCCTTTTACACTGTTGGTGGGAATGCAAACTAGTACAGCCACTATGGAGAACAGTGTGGAGATTCCTTAAGAAATTGCAAATAGAACTGCCTTATGACCCAGCAATCCCACTGCTGGGCATACACACCGAGGAAACCAGAATAGAAAGAGACACATGTACCCCAATGTTCATTGCAGCACTGTTTATAATAGCCAGGACATGGAAACAACCTAGATGTCCATCAGCGGATGAATGGATAAGAAAGCTGTGGTATATATACACAATGGAGTATTACTCAGCCATTAAAAAGAATACATTTGAATCAGTTCTAATAAGATGGATGAAACTGGAACCAATTATACAGAGTGAAGTAAGCCAGAAAGAAAAACACCAATACAGTATACTAACACATATATATGGAATTTAGAAAGATGGTAATGAGGACCCTGTATGCAAGACAGCAAAAGAGATACAGATGTGTAGAGCGGACTTATGGACTCTGAGGGAGAAGGAGAGGGAGAGGGAGAGGGAGGGATGATTTGGGAGAATAGCATTGAAATATGTATACTATCATGTAAGAAATGAATTGCCAGTCTATGTTCAATGCAGGATGCAGGATGCTTGGGGCTGGTGTATGGGGATGATCTGGAGGGAAGATGTGGGGTGGGAGGTGGGAGGGGGGTTCATGTTTGGGAGTTCGTGTAAAAAAATAAATAAATACAAAAAAAAAGTAAAAAAAATAATAATAATAAAATAAAATAAAATTATTGATATGAATTGAATTATTTCAGTAATTATTGCAAAATATATTTAAATAAAACTTTTGGCTGTATGCCTTAATCTTATGTAGAGATGCATGCCATTTATTTCTCAGTAAAATTGAGTGTGTGTATTGCTTTATATTCTATAGGTGCATTGCTTTATATTCTATAGGAGTGCATTGCTTTATATTCTGTAGACGTTTGGCTAAAGATGTTTCATGCAAAATTGGTGATTTAAGTGATTTACTTATCCTAGTTTGACAAATGGAGGAAGAGCAGGAAACTTGACCTTTTATACATATTCATAGTAAGTAAGACATTCTTATCTTATAAAATATTTAATAGTAATTCATCTCTTACATTTGTAAAAGGTAACCTTCTGAGAGTGAATGTTCAGTTTAAAAGATGCTCATTAACTTGAAAGAATCCATTAAGTTTGTAGCTAATCTGTTTTCGAGTAAGGGAGGTCAATAAAAAGTCAAGATTTCAAATTCAAATTAAATTAATTATGCTTTGTGAAAACATTTCTATTCAAAACCTCTTACAAGATGTGACAAGGCTTAATCTTTCTGGAATTATTCCCCACCTCCTGGTTGATACCTATTTAAAGAAAAGTACTTTTTGTTCTGTTATCAGAATAAAAAGTACTTATGACTACTACTATATAGCCTAAGCATCATAGATGATGAAATGTTATTAATGTTATTAATTACAGTATATAAAACTTTCACTTTCTGGATCTTAAGACTGGGATCATAAGCATGTGTACACACACATACATACACACCCCCATCTAATCTATTTACAGCTATACACTTGAGGGTAGATTTTTTTTTTTTTAATGGCTTGCTAGCTAACAATTCAAGGTTGGTTATTATTATATTATATTTAATATAATTATCATAATTCAAGATTGGATTATTGTAACTTCTTTTCTAAGTTTTAATAGTATAGTCTTTTATCTTACTTTTTTAAATTGTCTTAACTGAGAGTTTAAAACATGTAGAGTTATTACATTTTAATAAAATAATTTTTACCATGTCTTTAATAATATGGAAATTTTAGGACATGTCAACTTTTACAGTTTTTCTGTCTTTTGATTTATTTTGATAAAATTATAAAATAAATAAATTTATACTTAAAAAATATAAGGTTTGTATAAATAAGGGCATTAAATTTTTCCTTGATAAAAAAATAATATTTTGTTTTTTAAATTTTCACTAGAATGCACTTTATTTCTACTTTTATTTTTATGTCTTTAATAATATGGAAATTTTAGGACATGTCAACTTTTACAGTTTTTCTGTCTTTTGATTTATTTTGATAAAATTATAAAATAAATAAATTTATACTTAAAAAATATAAGGTTTGTATAAATAAGGGCATTAAATTTTTCCTTGATAAAAAAATAATATTTTGTTTTTTAAATTTTCACTAGAATGCACTTTATTTCTACTTTTATTTTCTCCTTGCAAAGGGCTAATAATTACAAAGCAGTTCTGTAACTCTTTGAACAATAAACTGGAGCAATTGGCAGAGAAGATCGATAAAACTGAAAAAGAAATAAAGAGGATTATAGCTACCATCATTCATTAGTTTGCCTGATGATGCTACCAGAATACCTCATCTATAGTTTGCTGATATTTGCATCTGGTAGATTGTCCTGTATTTCCTTAAATGATAAGGATATTCATGGCTTCTACATCAATGATGGCAATAGCATACACATACCTTAGATGTGACCATAAAAAATACCTCCAGGCATTCCTAATATCCCCTACATAACTGTCACCTTATATATGTATATATATAGACATCTACTCAGCAGTTAAAGCATCTGCCTCCAATGCGGGAGACCCGGGTTTGATCCCTGGGTCAGGAAGATCCCCTGGAGAAGGAAATGGCAATCCACTCCAGTATTCTTGCCTGGAGAATTCCATGGACAGAGAAGCCTAATAGGTTACAGTCCACGGGGTCGCAAAGAGTTGGATGCGACTGAGCGACTTCACCTCATAGACATCTACAGAAAACTAGTCAATCTAATCACACTAGGACCAGGGCCTTGTCTAACTCAATGAAACCAAGCCATGCCTGCAGGGCAACCCAAGGCAGGTGGGTCATGGTGGAGAGGTCTGACAGAATGTGGTCCACTGGAGAAGGGAATGGCAAGCCACTTCAGTATTCTTGCCTTGAGAACCCCATGAACAGTATGAAAAGGCAAAATGATAGGATATCAAAAGAGAATCTCCCCAGGTCGTTAGGTGCCCAATATGCTACTGGAGATCAGTGGAGAAATAACTCCAGAAAGAATGAAGGGATGGAGCCAAAGCAAAAACAATACCCAGTTGTGCATGTGACTGGTGATAGAAGCAAGATCCGATGCTGTAAAGAACAATATTGCATAGGAACCTGGAATGTCAGGTCCATGAATCAAGGCAAATTGGAAGTGGTCAAACAAGAGATGGCAAGGGTGAACGTCGACATTCTAGGAATCAGCGAACTAAAATGGACTGGAATGGGTGAATTTAACTCAGATGACCATTATATCTACTACTGCGGGCAGGAATCCCTCAGAAGAAATGGAGTAGCCATCATGGTCAACAAAAGAGTCCGAAATGCAGTACTTGGATGCAATCTCAAAAACGACAGAATGATCTCTGTTCGTTTCCAAGGCAAACCATTCAATATCACAGTTATCCAAGTCTATGCCCCAACCAGTAATGCTGAAGAAGCTGAAGTTGAACGGTTTTATGAAGACCTACAAGACCTTGTAGAACTAACACCCAAAAAAGATGTCCTTTTCATTATAGGGGACTGGAATGCTAAAGTAGGAAGTCAAGAAACACCTGGAGTAACAGGCAAATTTGGCCTTGGAATGCGGAATGAAGCAGGGCAAAGACTAATAGAGTTTTGCCAAGAAAATGCACTGGTCATAGCAAACACCCTCTTCCAGCAACACAAGAGAAGACTCTACACATGGACATCACCAGATGGTCAACACCGAAATCAGATTGATTATATTCTTTGCAGCCAAAGATGGAGAAGCTCTATACAGTCAACAAAAACAAGACCAGGAGCTGACTGTGGCTCAGATCATGAACTCCTTATTTCCAAATTCAGACTTAAATTGAAGAAAGTAGGGAAAACCGCTAGACCATTCAGGTATGACCTAAATCAAATCCCTTATGATTATACAGTGGAAGTGAGAAATAGATTTAAGGGCCTAGATCTGATAGACAGAGTTCCTGATGAACTATGGAATGAGGTTCGTGACATTGTACAGGAGACAGGGATCAAGACCATCCCCATGGAAAAGAAATGCAAAAAAGCAAAATGGCTGTCTGGAGAAGCCTTACAAATAGCACTGAAAAGAAGAGAGGCGAAAAGCAAAGGAGAAAAGAAAAGATATAAGCATCTGAATGCAGAGTTCCAAAGAATAGCAAGAAGAGATAAGAAAGCCTTCTTCAGCAATCAATGCAAAGAGATAGAGGAAAACAACAGAATGGGAAAGACTAGAGATCTCTTCAAGAGAATTGGAGATACCAAGGGAACATTTCATGCAAAGATGGGCTCGATAAAGGATAGAAATGGTATGGACCTAACAGAAGCAGAAGATATTAAGAAGAGGTGGCAAGAATACACAGAAGAACTGTACAGAAAAGATCTTCACGACCCAGATAATCATGAGGATGTGATCACTAATCTAGAGCCAGACATCTTGGAATGTGAAGTCAAGTGGGCCTTAGAAAGCATCACTAAGAACAAAGCTAGTGGAGGTGATGGAATTCCCGTTGAGCTGTTTCAAATCCTGGAAGATGATGCTGTGAAAGTGCTGCACTCAATATGCCAGCAAATTTGGAAAACTCAGCAGTGGCCACAGGACTGGAAAAGGTCAGTTTTCATTCCAATTCCAAAGAAAGGCAATGCCAAAGAATGCTCAAACTACCGCACAATTGCACTCATCTCACACGCTAGTAAAGTAATGCTCAAAATTCTCCAAGCCAGGCTTCAGCAATATGTGAACCGTGAACTCCCTGATGTTCAAGCTGGTTTTAGAACAGGCAGAGGAACCAGAGATCAAATTGCCAACATCCGCTGGATCATGGAAAAAGCAAGAGAGTTCCAGAAAAACATCTATTTCTGCTTTATTGACTATGCCAAAGCCTTTGACTGTGTGGATCACAATAAACTGTGGAAAATTCTGAAAGAGATGGGAATACCAGACCACCTAACCTGCCTCTTGAGAAATCTGTATGCAGGTCAGGAAGCAACAGTTAGAACTGGACATGGAACAACAGACTGGTTCCAAATAGGAAAAGGAGTACGTCAAGGCTGTATATTGTCTCCCTGCTTATTTAACTTATATGCAGAGTACATCATGAGAAACGCTGGACTGGAAGAAACACAAGCTGGAATCAAGATTGCCGGGAGAAATATCAATAACCTCAGATATGCTGATGACACCACCCTTATGGCAGAAAGTGAGGAGGAGCTAAAAAGCCTCTTGATGAAAGTGAAGGAGGAGAGCGAAAAAGTTGGCTTAAAGCTCAACATTCAGAAAACGAAGATCATGGCATCCGGTCCCATCACTTCATGGGAAATAGATGGGGAAACAGTGGAAACAGTGTCAGACTTTATTTTTTTGGGCTCCAAAATCACTGCAGATGGTGACTGCAGCCATGAAATTAAAAGACGCTTACTCCTTGGAAGAAAAGTTATGACCAACCTGGATAGTATATTCAAAAGCAGAGACATTACTTTGCCGACTAAGGTCCGCCTAGTCAAGGCTATGGTTTTTCCTGTGGTCATGTATGGATGTGAAAGTTGGACTGTGAAGAAAGCTGAGCGCCGAAGAATCGATGCTTTTGAACTGTGGTGTTGGAGAAGACTCTTGAGAGTCCCTTGGACTGCAAGGAGATCCAACCAGTCCATTCTGAAGGAGATCAACCCTGGGATTTCTTTGGAAGGAATGATGCTAAAGCTGAAACTCCAGTACTTTGGCCACCTCATGCGAAGAGTTGACTCATTGGAAAAGACTCTGATGCTGGGAGGGATTGGGGGTGGGAGGAGAAGGGGACAACCAAGGATGAGATGGCTGGATGGCATCATGGACTCGATGGACGTGAGTCTGAGTGAACTCCGGGAGATGGTGATGAACCGGGAGGCCTGGCGTGCTACGATTCGTGGGGTCGCAAAGAGTCGGACAGGACTGAGCGACTGAACTGAACTGACATTTGACTTTTTAAACCTTTTAATTTTATTTTTCAAGCATCTATAAAAGTCGGAACAACAATAGCAGTCATCATGCCTCTATTACCTTGTTTCAACTATTGTTAACATATAGCCAGTCTTGTTTCATCCACTCTTCCATTGGTCTGTTTTATTTCCTTTTGTGAATTACTGCAAAAGCAAATCCTAATCATTGTTAGTATTTCTTCCACAAAGACCTTGAAGAATTCTATAGTAATATATGTTCACTGAGTTACTTTTTAAACCTAATAAAATCTATTTATCTACCTATCTATGTGTTCTTAGTCGTTATTTCTGTCCAACACTTTGTGATCCCACAGACTGTAGTCCACCACACTCCTTTTTCTATGGGATTCTCCAGGCAATAATACTGGGGTGAGTTGACATTTCTTTCTCCAGGGGATCTTCCTGACCCAGGAATCAAACTCACATCTCCTGCATTGGGAGCCAGATTCTTTACTACTGAACCACCTGGGAAGCCCATCTATCTATTTACTTGTGTTAAAATTGGTTTTATGAATTAGAATCTAAACAAAGTCTGAAATGGATGGATATGTCTATCAGGTCTCTCTCAATCTATAAACCTTTATTTGTTGTCTAACATGAGATGCTATTTTTTAGAATTTATGTTTTCTCTATGTCTTTTCATGACTTGATAAAGTTCCATTGTCTAGCTGTCAATCAGTCATTCAGTCAGTTCAGTTGCTCAGTCGTGTCCAACTCTTTGCAACCCCTGAATCGCAGCACACCAAGCCTCCCTGTCCATCACCATCTCCTGGGGTTCACTCAGACTCACGTCCATCGAGTCAGTGATGCCATCCAGCCATCTCATCCTCTGTCATCCCCTTCTCTCCCTGCCCCCAATTCCTCCCAGCATCAGAGTCTTCTCCAATGAGTCAATTCTTCGCATGAGGTGACCAAAGTACTGAAGTTTCAGCCTTAGCATCATTCCTTCCAAAGAAATCCCAGGGCTGATCTCCTTCAGAATGGACTGGTTGGATCTCCTTGCAGCCCAAGGGACTCTCAAGAGTCTTCTACAACACCATGGTTCAAAAGCATCAATTCTTTGGCACTCAGCTTTCTTCACAGTCCAACTCTCACATCCATACATGACCACAGGAAAAACCATAGCCTTGACTAGACGGACCTTAGTCGGCAAAGTAGATGGACCTTAGTCGGCAAAGTAATGTCTCTGCTTTTGAATGTGCTATCTAGATTGGTCATAACTTTTCTCCCAAGGAGTAAGCATCTTTTAATTTCATGGCTGTGACGTAGCTGTACCAAAGTTTATTTATAAATCCATTAGTTGAAGGATATTTTGATTGCTCCCAAATAGACTCATAGGCTTAGAAAATAAACTTATATTTGCTAGGGAGAAGGATGGAGAAAAGGAATAGTTAGGGAGTTTGGGATGGACTTTCCTGGAGGCTCAGTTGATAAGGAATCTGGCTGCAAAGCAGGAGATCAGGTTCAATCCCTCAGTGAAGATGACTCCCTTTAGAAAGCAATGGCTACACACTCCAATATTCTTTCTTGGAGAATTCCATGAACAAAGGAACCTAGCAGGGCTACCGTTCAAGGGGTCGCAAAGAGTCAGGCTCGACAGAGACCAATACGTTTGGAATGGACAGGTACGTACTGCTATATTTTAAATGGATAAACAACGACAACCTACCATACATTACCAGAAACTCTGCTCAATGTTATATGGAAGCCTGGGTGGGAGCAAGGTGGGGGGAGAATGGATAGATATATATGTATGGATGAGTCCGTTTGCTGTCCACCTGAAACTATCACAAAATTGTTATTCAGTTATACTCTAATATAAAATACAAGTTTTTTTTTTTTTTAAAGAAAAGAATAGAGCTGATATAAGCATCTGTGTGTACATTTCTGTATAAATATATGTTTTCAAATTTAGGGCGTAAATACTAAGAAGGACTATTACTATATTATACTGTGAATGTATGTTTAGTTTTGTTAGAAATTGCCACACTGTCTTCTAAACTAGCAATACCATTTTAAGTTTCTATCAGAAATGTATGAGTCCCTGTTGCTCCATATTCTTGCCAACATTTTCTATTGTCAAGGTTTTGGATTTTGACCACTCAAATAAGTGGGTCTCATTGTATTAATTTACATTTCCCTAACAACATATGATGTGGAGGATGCTTCACATGATTATTTCCTACCTATATATTTTATTCAGTAGCATTACTGTTCAAGTTTTTGGCTCATTTTTAAATTAAGCTATTTATTTTCTAATTGTTGAGTTTTAAGTGTTTTTCATACATATTGGGTAGAAGTCCTTTATTAAGTATGTCTTTTGAAAATAGTTTCTTCCTGTCTTTGGCTTATCTTTTTTCTTGATATGGTCTTTTACAGAGTATTCGTTTTTCATTTTAATGAGGTCTTGCTTATCAATTATATTTACCATGAATTATGTAGTTGCCATTTTATTTAAAAATGGCATCAACATAGTCTAGATCATTTAAGATTTCTCCTATATTATCTTATAGCAGTTTTATAGTTTTACATTTGCACCTAGATATTAGATCCATTTTGAATCAATCTGTATGAAGGTTTCATGTTGTAAGTCCAGATTTTTTTTTTTAACATATGGATGTCATTGTTTTAGGATAATTTGTTGAAGAGACAATGACCTCTTTTTTTTCCTTTGCTAAAAATCTGTCTGTCCTAAGAGAGAAGTTATAGTGATAAATGCTTACATTAAGAGAAAAGAAAGATCTCAGATAAACCACCTAAATAAACATATCAGTAAACTAGAAGAGAGGAAAACAAACAAACAAACAAAAAAACCAAAAAACTAAGGCCAGATTAAGAGAAGAAAGGGAATAAGAAAGAATACAGGAGAAGTAAGTAAAATAGAGACAAAAATGTAACTTAAAAGATTTATGAAATTAATATCTTATTTTAAAAGATAAAATAGAAAAAAAACACTTTTATTTAGACTTAAAAGAACAACGCAACAAAAATACTCAACTATACAAAATAATAAAAGAAAGAGAGGACATTACGACTGATATCCAAAATACAAACAATCATAACAGATTCCTTCTTTGAAGAGATATGTCAACAAACTGGATGAACTGGAAGAAATCTATAAATTCCTATAAACATAAAATATACCAAGACTAAACAAATGAAGAAACTGAAAATCTGATCAGATTGATCACTAGCAAAGAGATTGAATCACTAATCATAATAAGAAATTAAATCACTAATCAAAATCCTCCAACAAAGAAAAAACCAAGAATTTATAAAGAGGAATTCATAATCATTTTTCTGAGACACCATTCTGAAAGGTAGAAGAGGAGAGAACACTTTAATCTCATTTTNCACTAATCATAATAAGAAATTAAATCACTAATCAAAATCCTCCAACAAAGAAAAAACCAAGAATTTATAAAGAGGAATTCATAATCATTTTTCTGAGACACCATTCTGAAAGGTAGAAGAGGAGAGAACACTTTAATCTCATTTTATGAAGGCAAATTTACTCTAACACCAAAAGAACAAAGAGACATTACAAGAAAAGGAAGTTATAGGCCAACATTCTTTTTAAATATAGGTGTAAAAAGTCATCAAAAATATTAGCAAACACATATCAACGGCACAATAAAAGGATTATACACCATGATTATTGTACAGGAGGTGGTGATCAAGACCATCCCCAGGAAAAATGCAAAAAGGTGAAATGGTTGTCTGAGGAGGCCATAATTGATAAAAGAAGAGAAGCCAAAGACAAGGGAGAAAAGGAAAGATATACCCATCTGAATGCAGAGTTCCAAAGAATAGAAAGGAGAAATAAGACAGCCTTCTTCAGTGATTAGTGCAAATAAATATAGGAAAGC
Organism: Oreotragus oreotragus; assembly: GCA_006410675.1. NCBI lineage: Eukaryota > Metazoa > Chordata > Mammalia > Artiodactyla > Bovidae > Oreotragus > Oreotragus oreotragus. The sequence continues at coordinate 82,525 of SJYX01023256.1, forward strand.
AATAGAAAGAGGAAGACTAGAGATTTCTTCAAGAAAATTAAACATGCCAGTGAAACATTATATTGTGCAAAAATGGGCACAATAAAAGACAAAACTGGAATGGACCTAACAGAAGCAGAATATATTAATAAAAGTTGGAAAAATACAGAGAAGAACTATACAAAAAAGATATTAATGACCCAACCACAATGATGTGATCACTCATCAAGAGGCAGACATCCTGGTGTGCAAAGTCAAGTGGGCTTTAGGAAACAGCTCTAGGAACAAAGCTAGTGGAAATGATGTAATTCTAGCTGAACTCTTCAAATCCTAAAAGGTGAGGCTGTTAAAGTGTTGCACTTAATATGCCAACAAATTTGTAAAACTTAGCAGTGGCCACAGGACTGGAAAAGATCAGTTTTCATTCCAATCTTAAAAAAAGGCAATGCCAAAGAATGTTCAGACTGCTGCACAAATACAATCATTTCACACGCTAGCAAAATAATGCTAAAAATTCTCCAAGCCAGGTTTCAATAGTACGTAAACTAAGAACTACCAGATATTCAAACTGGATTTAGAAAAGTCAGAGAAATGAGAGATCAAATTGCCAAAATCAACTGGATCATAAAAAATGCAATAGGGTTCCAGAATAACATCTAACTCTGCTTTATTCCCTGCTTAAGATGAAAATGAAAGAAAAGAGTGAAAAAGCTGCCTTAAAACTGAACCCTCTTACACTGTTGGTGGGAATGCAAACTAGTATAGCCACTATGGAGACCAGTATGGAGATTCCTTAAGAAATTGCAAATAGAACTGCCTTATGACCCAGCAATCCCACTGCTGGGCATACACACAGAGGAAACCAGAATAGAAAGAGACACATGTACTCCCAATGTTCATTGAAGCCAGGACATGGAAACAACCTAGATGTCCATCAGCAGATAAATGGATAAGAAAGCTGTGGTACATATACGCAATGGAGTATTACTCAGCCATCAAAAAGAATACATTTGAATCAATTCTAATGAGATGGATGAAACTGGAACCAATTATACAGAGTGAAGTAAGCCAGAAAGAAAAGCATCAATACAGTATACTAACACGTATATATTGAATTTAGAAAGATGGTAATGAGGATCCTGCATGCTAGACAGCAAAAGAGACACAGATGTGTAGAGCGGACTTTTGGACTCTGAGGGAGAAGGAGAGGGAGAAGATGGGATGAGTTGGGAGAATAGCATTGAAACATGTATACTATCATGTAAGAAACGAATCACCAGTCTATGTTCGATGCAGGATGCAGGATGCTTGGGGCTGTTGCATGAGGATGATCCGGAGGGATGATGTGGGGTGGGAGGGGGGTTCATGTGTGGGAGTTCATGTACACCCGTGGCGGATTTATGTCAATGTATGCCAAAACCAATGCAGTACTGTAAAGTAAAAGAAAGTAAAAATAAAAATTAAAAGAAAAAAAAAAACTCAACATTCAAAAAACTAAGATTGTGGCATCTGGTTCCATCATTTCATGGCAAATAGATGGGGAAACAATGAAAACAGTGAGTCTTTAATTTCTTGAGCTCCAGATTCAATGCAGATGGTGACTGCAGCTATGAAAGTAAAAGATGCTTGTTCCTTGGAAGAAAAGTTATGACTAATCTAGATAGTATATTAAAAACAGAAACATTACTTTGCCAACAAACGTCCATCTAGTCAAATCTGTGCTTTTTCCAGAAGTAATGTATGGATGTGAGAGTTGGACTATAAAGAAAGCTCAGTGCCAAAGAAATGACACTTTTGAACTGTGGTGTTGGAGAAGACTCTTGAGAATCCCTTGGACAGCAAGGAGATCAAACCAGTCAATCCTAAAGGAAATCAGTCTTGAATATTCATTGAAAGGACTGATGCTGAAGCTGAAGCTCCAATACTTTGGCCACCAGATGTGAACAACCAAGTGATTGGAAAAGACCCTGATACTGGGAAGGATGGAAGGCAAAAGGAGAAGGGGATGACAGAGGATGAGATGGTTGGATGGCATCACTGACTCAATGGACATGAGTTTGAGTAAACTCCTGGAGTTGGTGATGGATAGGGAGGCCTGTCATGCTGCGGTCTATGGGGTTGCAAAGAGTGGGACAAGATTGAGCAACTGAACTGAATTGAACTCAACATTCATTTATCATAAAACTCAACAAAGTAGGTATATTTTGAATTTTTCTTAACATAAAGCTATATGTGACAAATCCACAGCTAAATCAGATTCAATGTTGAAAATGTAAATGTTTTTCCTTAAGATAGTGAATAAGAGAAGAATTCTCATTCTTACCATTTCTATTCCACATAGCACTGGAAGTCCTAGCCAGATAATTACACAATAAAATAATAATAATAATAATATAGTCCAAATTGGAAAGGAAGAAATAAAAGTATCTCTATTTACAGATAACATATTTTATATTAAAAAAACCCTAAAGAAACTGCTAAAAAACTTTTAGAATCAACAAACTCAGTAAAGTTTCAGTATGCAAAATGTGAAAGTCACTCAGTCATGTCCCACTCTTTGCAACCCTATAAACTGCAGCCTGCCTGGCTCCTCTGTGCATGGAATTCTCCAGATCAGAATACTGGAGTGGGTAGCCATTCCCTTCTTCAGGGTATCTTCCCAACTCAGTGATTGAGTCCACGTCTGCAGCATTGCAGGCAGATTCTTTACCACCTGAGTTACTGGGGAAGCCCTAGTATACAAAACCAATACACAAATGTCAGTTGAATTTTATATGCTAATAGCAAGCTATCAGAAAGAGAAAATTTAAAATATGGTCCCATTTACAGTATCATCAGAATAATTTATATGTTAAGAATGGATTTAATTTATACTTAAAAATAGACTTAATCAAGGACATGAATGATCTCTATATTGAATAATGTAAAATATTGATAAAAGAAATTGAAGAAAATACAAATAAGTAAAAATATACTGCATGACCATGAATTGGAAGAAACAATATTATTAAAATATCCATACTCCCCAAAGCAATCTACAGATTCACTGAAATCCCTATCAAAATGCCTATGTCAAAAAGAAAATACACAAAGCTGAAACTGTCTGAAACCACAAAAGACACTAAAATGCCAAAGCAATCCTGAGAAAAAAGAACAAACCTGAGACATCACACTTGTTGACCTCAAACTATATTATATATCTATGAATCAAAACAGCATGGTATTTGACACAAAATCAAACACATAGATCAATGGAGCAAAAGTAAAAGCATAGAAATAAATTTGTGTATTTATTATCAATTAATTTTTACAAAGGAACTAACACTATACAATGAGGATATGATCATTTATTTAATAAATGTTTGGAAAACTGGAGAGTCATACACAATAAACTGGGCCACTATTTCATAACACTTACAAAAATCAACTCACAATGAAAAAAAGTCTTTAATGCTAAACCTCAGCTATAAAACTCCTAGAATAAAACACAGTAAGTAAGCTCATTGACACCAATCTTGACAATGATTTTTTTTTTTTTTTTCTGGCCTAGACACCAAAGGCCAAGGAGCAAAAACAAAAATAATCATGTGGGACAACATCAAACTGAAAAAAACAAAAAACAAAAAACAAAAAAGTTCTGTACAGCAAAGGAAAGCATTATCAAAATAAAAAGACAACCTACAGAATGGGAAAAAATATATGTGCAAATGGAGCTGATATCTAAAATATACAAGGAACACAAATCCATTTTAAACATAGGCAAGAAGATCTGAATCACCCCTTTCTCCAAAGAAGATATACAAATGGCCACCCTATACCAGAGGGTGCCCAACATCACTTATCACCACAGAAATGCAAATTAAAAGGAAAATGAGATATCATCTTGTACATTTTAAGGTGATTATAGTGAAAAAGACAACATGTAAGTCTTGGTAAGGTTTTGGTGATAACCCTTGTGCACTGCTGAATGAGAATGTAACTAGGGAAGCTATTACTTAATATGAAAGTTCTAGAAAAAAATTAAATAAAACCACCTTTGCATCCTGTAATCCCACTTGCACATATATCCAAATGAAATGCAATCAGTATCTCAAAGTGGTATCTGCACTCTCATGTTTATTGCACCATTAATCAAAATAGCCAACATATGGAAATAAATGTGAATGTCCATCAATAGATAAATGAACAAAGACTAAATGATGGATATGATATCAATTGAATACANAAAAAAAATTAAATAAAACCACCTTTGCATCCTGTAATCCCACTTGCACATATATCCAAATGAAATGCAATCAGTATCTCAAAGTGGTATCTGCACTCTCATGTTTATTGCACCATTAATCAAAATAGCCAACATATGGAAATAAATGTGAATGTCCATCAATAGATAAATGAACAAAGACTAAATGATGGATATGATGTCAATTGAATACAGTAATATTCTATATATGGATTAAGTTCAATAATGTATATATTGAAGACTGATATATACTAGCATATATATTTGAATATTATTTGGTTATGACAAAAAAAAAAAAAGGACTCCTGCCACTTGCTACAACTTGGGTGGATTTTAGGTCCTTGTATAAGGTGAAATAAGTATACAGAGAAATATAGCATGGTATCACTTATATGTAGAATGTAAAATAAAACTTATGAAAAGAGAGAGTAGAAAAATAGTTTCTATGGGGTGGGTGGTAGGGGAAATAGGAAGATGTTGACCAAAGTATAGAATCTTTTGGCTATAAATTAAAACAGGTTGAGGATTTAAAGTATAACATGGCAACTATAGTTGACTGTATTAAGAAATAAGAAATTAAAATATTCACAAACAAGAAAAACGTGTATTATCAATAAGCTAATTAAGTATGTGCTGAGTCACTTCAGTTATGTACAAGTCTTTGTGACCCTATGGAATGTGTAGGCTGCCAGGTTCTGTTCATGATATTTTCCAGGCAAAAATATTGGACTGGGTTGCCATTTCTTCCTCCCCAGGTTAATTAAATAGACAGGAGGATACATTTACAATGTGTATTTACATAAGAATATCATGATGTACACTTAAATATCATGATTTACTTGTTAATTATACCCTAGCCTCCTAAGAAACCTGTATGCAGATCAAGAAGTAACAGTTTGAACCATACATGGAACAATTGGTTCAAAACTGGGATAGAGGTTCATCAAGGCTGTTCATTGTCATCCTGCATATTTAACTTACACACAGAGTACATCAAGCAAAATGTCATAGTGGATGAAGAGTAAGCTGGAATTGAGATTGCCAAGACAAATATCATCAGCCTCAGATATTCAGATGATATAACCCTAAAGGAAGGAAGCAAAGAGAAACTAATGAGCCTCTTGAAGATGAAAGAGGAGAGTGGAAACCCTGGCTTAAAACTCAGCATTCAAAAAACTGAGATCATGGCATGTGGTCCCATCACATTATGCCAAATAGATGGGGAAAAATGGCAGCAGTGACAAAGTTTATTTTCTTGCACTCCAAAATTACTGCAGAGGATAACTGCAGGCATGAAATGAAAAGACACTTGCTCCTTAGAAGAAAATCTATGACAAACCCTAGACAGTGTATTAGAAAGCAGAGACATCACCTTGCCTTCATGGTCCATATAGTCAAAGCTATGATTTTTCCAGAAGTCACATGTTGATGTGAGAGTTGGACCATGAAGAAGGCTGAGCACCAAAGAATTGATGCTTTCAAACTGTGATGCTGAAGACATTTGAGAGTCCCTTGGACACCAAGAGCAAAGCAGTCAATCCTAAAATAAATTAATCTTGAATATTTATTGGAAAAACTGATACTGAAGCTAAAGCTCTAATATTTTGGCTATGAAATGCAAAGAGCTGACTCATTGGAAAAGACCCTGAGGCTGAGAAAAATTGAGGGCAGGAGGAGAAGGGGGCAACAGATGATGAGATGGTTGAATGGCATCATTGTCTCAATGGACACGAGTTTGAGGAAATTCTGGGAGATAGATGAAGACAAGGAAGTCTGGTGTGCTGCAGTCATTGGGGTCACAAAAAGTCAAACATGACTGAGTGAAGAACAGCAAAGCTGAAAAAATTAAAATGGAATTGATCTGGAAGAAAAATTTACATGCTAGGACATTATTGTGAATTGCTATTCCAGGGAAGCAAAAAGATTGAGTGACTTAATATTGAAGCCATTATGATTCTTTTCCTCATGTGTCCTGCCTTCTGGAAGCTGCTTCAGATTCAGCCATTATGTCTACCTTAAATTAAATGTATTTATTATATTCTATTATATATAATTTTTCTTCTATCAGGAAAATAAACTTAAGCAAAACTACAACAAATTTCTAACTTATTAATGGCAAATCGCTACCCAAGATGTAAGGCCATTAGCGGGTGGCACATAGCTCCTCCCTCAAAATTCGGGCTATCACTGAAAATAGGAAGAATATTCTTAGAGTAGCAGCTATTATATATATATATATATATAATGTATTTGTGAGGGGAAGTAATTTCCACAGCTCTACTTGATCAATCTTGGTTGATCTCCCTATAGTCTTTGTTTTTGAAAATAAGTCAGAAAATTTTTAATTTCAGCTGTTCCTATAGTTGATATAGTTTTTGTGGATATTTTACTTGAGTATCAGTGATAATGGTAATGTTTACTTTAAAATAAGATAAATCCAATATATATTTGCATGTATAAATATATATCATAATGGTTAGGATTATTAGGGTTGGCAAAATATTTCTGTTTCAAATTATTTCCCCACTCCTTAGCTGTGTGACTTCAGGCACATTGCCTAACTTGTCTGCATCCTTGGTTCTTTAACAGTAAAACTGGGGTATTAGTTGGGCTTGCCTCATAAGATTATTGTAAAAGTTAAATGAACTAACCAATGGGAAATATTTAAAACAATTTCCGGCACCTATGCAGAAATCACTCAATAGATATTAGCTGTTATTATGCCTTTATGGAAAAGACCATTTATTTATGCTCTACCTAAATTACTTGTTAACATTTAATGATTGATATTAGTGCCTTTTTGCATGTTTTATATTCCATAATTTAATGATGCTTATATTTGAAAAAATTGGAAGACACTTTTTGAGCAGTGTTCTTTGAGTTCATTCTGCTTTACTTGGCACAGCTGTTACTATTTACATATTCATTCCACCACAATTTATTTATTTATTTATTTTACCAGCTTGTTTATGCCAGGCTTATCATAATTAAACAAGCAAATGCGTTAGTATATTGTATTGGTGTTTTTATTTCTGGCTTACTTCACTCTGTATAATAAGCTCCAGTTTCATCCACCTCCTTAGAACTGATTCAAATGTATTCTTTTTAATGGCTGAGTAATACTCCATTGTGTATATGTACCACAGCTTTCTTATCTATTCATCTGCTGATGGACATCTAAGTTGCTTCCATGTCCTGGCTATTATAAACAGTGCTGCGATGAACACTGGGGTACACATGTCTCTTTCAATTCTGGTTTCCTCGGTGTGTATGTCCAGCAGTGGAATTGCTGCATCTTAAGGCAGTTCTATTTCCAGTTTTTTAAGGAGTCTTCCGGAGAAGGCAATGGCACCCCACTCCAGTACTCTTGCCTGGAAAATCCCATGGACAGAGGAGCCTGGTAGGCTGCGATCCATGGGGTCGCGAAGAGTCAGGCACGACTAAGTGACTTCCCTTTCACTTTTCACTTNGCAATGGCACCCCACTCCAGCACTCTTGCCTGGAAAATCCCATGGACGGAGGAACCTGGTGGGCTGCAGTCCATGGGGTCGCTAAGAGTTGGACACGACTAAGTGACTTCCCATTCACTTTTCACTTTCATGCATTGGAGAAGGAAATGGCAACCCACTCCAGTGTTCTTGCCTGGAGAATCCCAGGGACGGGGGAGCCTGGTGGGCTGCCGTCTATGGGGTCACACAGAGTTGGACACAACTGAAGCAGCTTACAAGGAGTCTTCACATTGTTCTCCATAGTAGCTGTACTAGTTTACTTTCCCACCAACAGTGTAAGAGGGTTCCTTTTTCTCCACACCCTCTCCGGCATTTATTGCTTGTAGACTTTTGGATTGCAGCCATTCTGACTGGCATGAAATGGCACCAATACAGTATACTAACACATATATATAGAATTTAGAAAGATGTCAATGATAAACCTGTATGCAAGACATCAAAAGAAACACAGATGTATACAACAGTTTTTCGGACTTTGTGGGAGAGGGCGAGAGTGGGATGATTTGGGAGAATGCGATTGAAACATGTATAATATCATATATGAAACAAGTCACCAGTCCAGATTCAATGCATGATACTGATGCTTGGGGCTGGTGCACGGAGACCCAGAGGGATGGTACGGGGAGGGAGGAAGGAAGGGGGTTCAGGATGGGGAACACGTGTATAACTGTGATGGATTCATGTTGATGTATGGCAAAGCCAATTCAATATTGTAAAGTAATTAACCTGCAATTAAAATAAATAAATTTATATTAAAAAATATAAAAAGCAAATGCTAGCACTGAAACCTTGTGACAATAACATGCTAAGAAATTGCAAACCATATAATTTATATGTATATCTTTTAAATTTGTCACCAAGTAAAATATTAAAGTAAAACATAATTGAATATTATCTCATTATTCTGAAAATGTTCCAGAAAACTCACTCTTAAAAATATCCCTGGAGGAACTTCTGCTTTGAATTTTTTATACAATCCCTTAGGTTTGTTTGATTTTGTTTGAATACTAACCTGTTCAGATTATGATAAAACCAGTTAACCTGTGTATTCTGCATTCCACAAAAAAATCAAATTATCAACATACAGCTGATATAACAGTTTGTAACCAACAACTCAAAATATTTAATATTTTTGATACTAAATTAATAATTGTGATTATTTGGTAATACACTTACATAATATAGACTTTTTCATAATTATTGAAATTATTTACAAATTTCAATTTTGATTCATATGTAGCCCAGGACTAAAATATAAAAAAAAAAAAAAACAATATTAAAAGAGAAAATCATTTACAAGAATATAAAGTGATAAATAAAAATAATCATTTATACATTTCTTACAGATATATAACATTACTTAGTGAAGCAAAATAACCCACATTAAAAAAAAAATGAGATTCCTTCTGTAAATTTCTGTATACAGGGTTGCCACTCCTCTACAGAAAGCAAGGAGAGACATCTTTTCCTAGGTGCATGCTAAGTCACTTTAGTCACGTCTGACTCTTTGCAACTCTACAGACTATAGCCTGCTCTGTCCGTGGGATTCTCCGGGTAAGAATATTGAAGTAGGTTGCCACTTTTTTATCTAGGATTTTTTTTCTTATAATAAAGCTTTAAGAACTGTGGGGCAATGGAATATTGTTCAGCCACAAAAATGAAAAAAATTGTGTCATTTGCAGAGATGTGGATGGATCTAGAGACTGTCATACAGGGTGAAGTAAGAGACAAAAATAAATATTTTATATTAATGCATATATGTGGAATCTAGAAAAAAAATGCTCTTATGAAATTGCAAAGTGAAAATAGAGACACAGATGTAGAGAACAAATGTATGGACACCAAGTAGAGAAAGGGGAATGGGATAAATTGGGAGATTGAGGTTGAAATAAATGCACCACTATGTTAAAAAAAAAAAAAAAAACATAGCAAATGAAAATCTACTGTCTAGCATGGGGAACCTCTACTCAATGCTCTGTGGTGATGTAAGTGGAAAGGTAATCCAAAAAGAGGGAAGACTATACATATATCTGATTCACTATGCTGTACAGCAGAAACTAACACAACACTGTAAAGCAATTCTACTCCAATAAAAAAAAAAAAGAAGAAGAAGAACTGAGGGAAAGACAGATTCACGGTATACTTTCTACACAGTGGAGTAATCTTATATAAATTCACAATTATCTTTTCTCAAATACTGTGGCATACAATAGCAGAAGAATATGTGGATAATAAGCTCGTGCATGTTAAATTCTAAATCACAGCTAAAGTTGTGTTCATTATTGTATCACAACTCTGTTAGCCAATATTTTTATTTCAGTCACTATTACATAAATGAAGTAAATTCTATATTCTCAAATAGATTATTCTCAAAATGAAGTCTGTCTTTTGTACAGACTGCATTACATATTTCTTTTTAGAACTGAAAAAAAAATCAACTTAAGTATTTGTGTGCTTTATCTGTTTTAACACTTTTACCCCCAAAAAAAAATCATTTTACAAACTCATCTTCAAAAATCTTCGTTTCAAATCCTGTAAGTTAAAATTCTCTAGACCTTAATTGTCAAATTCATTTTTTTCCAATTACAGTCACAGATTTTTAAAATTTTTATTTTCTCCCTATCCATCAGACCAGTGGTTCTTTCAAACTTCACCTAAGAATTATCTAGAGGGCTTGCAAATACAAGTGATTGTGATTCCTTCTAGAAGTTTGTTTTCAGTAACTACAAATCAGTAGAATAAGGCATGATAATTTACATGTGTATCAGCTTTCCATGAAATATATGTAAATACTGGAGACCACTTTTTGAGAACCATCACTCTAAACCAAATGTTGCAAACACTCTCGCTTCTAAAATTCTCTAGACCTTAATTGTCAAATTCATTTTTTTCCAATTACAGTCACAGATTTTTAAAATTTTTATTTTCTCCCTATCCATCAGACCAGTGGTTCTTTCAAACTTCACCTAAGAATTATCTAGAGGGCTTGTAAATACAAGTGATTGTGATTCCTTCTAGAAGTTTGTTTTCAGTAACTACAAATCAGTAGAATAAGGCATGATAATTTACATGTGTATCAGCTTTCCATGAAATATATGTAAATACTGGAGACCACTTTTTGAGAACCATCACTCTAAACCAAATGTTGCAAACACTCTTGCTTCTGAATGGTCATCATTCACACTCTTTTGGCCTTAAGGTGCTTTAACAAATTTAAAAATATATATATATATTTTCACATGTGTGTTCCTACCGAAATTTTCAGTGTTTTAATTTCAAAGCCAACACTGTAAGTATCATAGATCATTAGGGCTACAGAGAGTACTATCCACAAATTAGAGAAGTAGGAAAAGTGATTTAAATGTTTTGTGGTGATTATTGGATTATTTTAAAATATTTTGTAGGCAAATAGAAATCCTCCAGTACTTTGTAGCTTATAAGTAAGTTGAATTATCTTTAAATGACTACTGAAGAATGTATTCTAGAATATTTCTTTCATTTTTAAAATCAATGAGACTTTCATGATAATTTTTCTTTTCTGCTTTGTACAGTAAAATTGATGTTTTTAATATCTCTTTGATGTATAAAATATCTTAATATGTGTGACTGTGTGAAAGTGAAGTGAAAGCCGCTCAGTCATGTCTGACTCTTTGCGATACCCCTAGGCCAGAATACTGGAGTGGGTAGACTTTCCCTTCTCTAGGGATTGAACCCAGGTCTCCCGCACTGCAAGTGGCTTCTTTACCAGCTAAGCCACAAGGGAAGACTTTGTGGATCACCACAATCTGTGGCAAATTCTTAAAGACAGCTGACCTTCCTCTTGAGAAATCTGTATGCAGGTCAGGAAGCAACAGTTAGAACTGGACATGGAACAAAAGACTGGTTCCAAACTGGAAAAGGAGTACATCAAGGTTGTATATTGCCACCCTGCTTATTTAACTTATATGCAGAGTACATCATGTGAAATGCTGGGCTGAATGAAGTGCAAGCTGGAATCAAAATTGCCAGGAGAAATATCAATAACCTCAGATATGAAAAAGACACCAACCTTATGGCAGAAAGCAAAGAAGAACTAAAGAACCACTTATGAGAGTGAAAGAAGACAGTAAAAAAGTTGGCTTAAAGCACAACATTCAGAAAACTAATATCATGGCATCTGGTCTCATCACTTCATGGCAAATAGATGGGGAAATGGTGGAAACAGTGATAGAGTTTATTTTTTTTGGCTCTAAAATTATGGCAAATGGTGACTGCAGCCAAGAAATTAAAAGACCCTCCTTGGAAGAAAAGTTATGACCAAACTAGACAGAATATTAAAAACATAGACATTACCTTGCCAACAAAGTTCTGTCTAGTCAAGGCTATGTTTTTTTCCAGTAGTCATGTATGGATTTCAGAGGTGTACCATAAAGAAAGCTGAGCACTGAAGAATTGATGCTTTTGAACTGTGTTGTTGAAGACTCTTAAGAGTCCCTTGGACTCCAAGGAGATCCAACGAGACCATCCTAAAGGTAATCAGTCCTAAATATTCATTGGAAGGACTTATGTTGAAGGTGAAATTACAATACTTTGGCCACCTGACTCATTTGAAAAGACCCTGATGCTGGGAAACATTGAAGGCAGGAGGAGAAGGGGACAACAGAGGATGAGATGGTTGGATGGTATCACTGACCCAATGGACATGAGTTTAAGTAAACTCCAGGAGTTGGTGTTGGACAGGGAGGCCTGGCTTGCTGCAGTCTGTGGGGTCAGAAAGAGGCAGACATGACTGAGCAACTGAACTGAACTGGATATGTGTTAAAGTCTGTGAAGATTTTAAAGTCATTTGGACATCAGAACTTTCTCTTTCAGGCAAAGAAGAATGAAGAAGAGTAAAATTTTTATTTATTTATATTTTTGAAAAATATCTCTTCTATCATAAATGTTTGATAGTAAATGTACTCTCATAGTGCTCAAGGGCTCAGTTAATGACTATGTAAAAATGTAACTGTTTTAATGTAGACTTTAAGATGGAATAATTAGAAGGGGACATCAATTAAAATAAACACCTTCTCCCTTCATTGACTGAACAGTATGATTTGGAGAAGTCAATTGATTCATCACATAATCATATTTAAATTGAAATATAAGATGGAGAATGGATTTTGTATTAAGTTACTGAAGTGTGTGGAAGCATTGCCATTCAGCCATGTCTACTCTGTGACCCCCATGGACTGTAGCCCGCCAGGTTCCTCTGTCCATGGAATTCTCCAGGCAAGAATACAAGAGTGGGTAGCCATTCCCTTCTCCAGGGGATCTTCCTGACCCAGGAATCANGGAGAATGGATTTTGTATTAAGTTACTGAAGTGTGTGGAAGCATTGCCATTCAGCCATGTCTACTCTGTGACCCCCATGGACTGTAGCCCGCCAGGTTCCTCTGTCCATGGAATTCTCCAGGCAAGAATACAAGAGTGGGTAGCCATTCCCTTCTCCAGGGGATCTTCCTGACCCAGGAATCAAACCCAGGTATCCTGTATTACAGGCAGATTCTTTATTGTCTGAGTCACCAAGAAAACCCATTAAATTAACAGTAGTAATTAAATATTGAGGGCATTTGAACAAGTTAAATAATAGCTTCACAAAATTTCTTTGTATCTTTTATATTTTATAATATTAAATCACAATAATATTTTACTTATAGAAATATAGTCACAATATGAGAAATTATATTTGTAAAATAAAAAATGCAAATTTTGACTCTACTCAAATTCCCCAGTCACTTCAAGAAAGCAAATAAAGCTGAACTCTCAAAAGTGCAATTATTCATTAAGGACCCATGTTGTAATTACAATTCAAAATATATTTAGTTTCAACCACCACTATTTATTGAGATCACTCGCACAAATATCATGAAACTTGACATAATCAGCCTATCAATTATCTTTGTGTCATAGTCAGAATGGCTTACTACCTTGTTCACTGATATTTTAATGTAAATAATAAAATTAAAAGACTTGTCACTTGTGGTAGTAACGATTCTTAAATTACTTTGTCCTTTCACAAAGTTTCTATTCCTAAGATTATTCAATTAAGCAGTTGTCTATTAATAGGTTCTTCTGTGAAGGGCAGATATATTTATTAAGTCAGCTGTTCTTAATAAAGAGAGATTATGCTGGATCATTCAGGTGAGGTCAGTGCAATCACATGAGCACTAAAAACAGAAGAGATATGCAAAACCATCAGAGATAAAAAGAAGAAAAAAGAAAATAAGGAGGAAGACAGAAAAGACATAAGGTAGAAGAAGAGATCAGAGATAGTCAAAGCATAAGAAGTTGACTAGACATTACTGTCATTAGTGCTTGAGTAAAAGGGCCATGAGTTATGAAACACAGTTTGCCCCTGGAAGCTGTGAATGACCCTAACCAGTGATGAATAGACAAAGGAAAATTTCAATCCAAGACCTGTAATAGAACTAAACAGTGCTAATGTCCTGAATGAACCTGGGAGTAGATTCATTACCAGCACCTCCAGAGAGAAGTACAAAACTCCTGATAGCTGATTTTTTGTGAAAAATAGAGCAGAGTCCCAGTTAAGCCAGAACCTGGGGTTTTGATTTATACGACTGTAACATTAAAAGAAAAAAAATATTTTAAGCTGCTAAATTTATGGTAATTTCTTTTGGAAGAAGTAAAAACTAATGCATCATCCTATTTGATAAGTTTTGTAGTTCTATATCATGGAGTATTGCTGCATATATAATTGTATTCCAAAATTTTCCAGTGAATTATTTTATTCAGATAGTAAAAATAAATAAGTAGAGACAGTATTAAAATTATTTTTAAAAATCTGTGTTCACTATTTTTCAAATATATTATGAGGGTTAAATTGTAACAACAAATGTTTGAAATGTGGTATTTACTTCCACTGTAAATAAATTGTCAGTTATCTTTCTATCCTAACAAGTAAAATCCTGAGCTGAAAAATCAACAACTCATTTTAGACCTATAAAATAAGTAATATCGTAGGGCAAACTATTGATCTCAAAACTGGAGAGATGGACAGGCAATATAAGAAAACAAAGTGCTAGAGCAAATAATTCCACGGATACTAGCAGTGAAGTAGGAAAACCTGAATTCGAATTGACAGATGGCTGGAGGCTAGATGTCAACAAGTCTGAGAGTTAAATATTCCAGAATTACTCTGTCATTAGGGGCCCCCATAATATTGTGAAATTCGCCTTCAGGGGCTCAACAAGATTCCAAGGATAAATATCAATGTAAAATGCACTCACACAATTCAGTTCAGTTCAGTCACTCAGTCATGTCCAACTTTTTGTAGCACTCACGCAAGGGGAAAGGAAAAATAGCTATTTTGAAATGCTCTAGAACACCCTGTTCCTAATGAAGCCTGCTCTCAGGGGAAAGCACTTAACCAAAGAGTCTACTTTACAACAATATTTTCAGAGCTTAACTGACTTGAGAGTAGAAAAATAATTCTGAGATCTAAGTGTAAGACTCCAGATTATTTCTCTTTCCCACTGTATAGTCCATGGAGTCTCAAAAAGTCTGACATGACTGAGTGACTTTCACTTTCACAGTTCATCACCATATTTCTAAAGGTTTATTTACAGAAGTTTCATTTACATCATGTTGAGTGATCAAGAAATAAGAAAGCTGTGATACATATACACAATGGAGTATTACTCAGCCATTAAAAAGAATACATTTGAATCAGTTCTAATGAGATGGATGAAACTGGAACCAATTATACAGAGTGAAGTAAGCCAGAAAGAAAAACACCAATACAGTATACTAACACATATATATGGAATTTAGAAAGATGGTAATGAGGACCCTGTATGTAAGACAGCAAAAGAGACACAGATGTGTAGAGTGGACTTTTGGACTCTGAGGGAGAGGGAGAGGAAGAGGGTGGGATGATTTGGGAGAATAGCACTGAAACATGTATACTATCATGTAAGAAATGAATCGCCTGTCTATGTTCGATGCAGGATGCAGGATGCTTGGGGGTGGTGCACAGGGATGATCCGGAGGGATGATGTGGGGTGGGAGGTGGGAAGGGGGTTCATGTTTGGGAGCTCATGTACTATCGTGGCGGATTCATGTCAATGTATGCCCAAACAAATATAGTACTGTAAAGAAAAATAAAGTAAAAATTTTAAAAAAAGTTATAAAGCATATAAAAAGGCAAAAACAAAACACACATAGGAAAAAAAAAAAAAACAGAATAAGCATCAGAACCAGACATGCCAAGATATTGTATTAGCATACTGGAAATTCAAACAAACATGATTAATACGTTAATGACTTTAATGATTAAAGTAGACAACATGAAAAGACAGCTGGGCACTGCAAAGAGAGTAAAATCTTAAGAAAGAATCAAAGAGTTATTAAAAATAAAAATACTGTTAACAAAAGTGAAGATTGTCATTTTAGGCTTATTAGTAACCTGAATATGATAGAAAAAAATATCTGATTTTGAGAATATCATAATAGAATTCCAAAAAGTAAAAAAAAAAAAAAAAAAAAAGGCAAAGAAAATAAA
>SJYX01023256.1:98904-119122 GCA_006410675.1 Oreotragus oreotragus
TCCAAAAAAAAAAAAAAAAAAAAAAAAAAAAGGCAAAGAAAATAAAGACAGAAAAAAAGATTAAAAAATAAAAAAAAGAATATTCAGGGTTTGTGGCACAACTGAAAATAATGTACCAAACATATAATGAGAACAATAAAAGAGAGGAAGAAAAAATATTTAAGACACTAAGAATATCATTAAATTAATATAAAAAATGAAAACACAGATCCAGAAGTCTGCAATTTGGGGTCTGCCTACAAGACCAGCCATGAGGAAGTCCCCCAAAAAAAAAAAAAAAAAAATCTATTGACTTTTATTGCCAGAGCTGTGACAGTCTTGACAGCATACTTCTCAAATGTAATAGTTTCACTTGGTATTCAGTAGGCTGTAGTGGATCAGACTGGAAGTAGGACACCAAAGAGTGACCATGACTTTTCTGGTGNAGCCATGAGGAAGTCCCCAACCAAAAAAAAAAAAAAAAAAAAGTCTATTGACTTTTATTGCCAGAGCTGTGACAGTCTTGACAGCATACTTCTCAAATGTAATAGTTTCACTTGGTATTCAGTAGGCTGTAGTGGATCAGACTGGAAGTAGGACACCAAAGAGTGACCATGACTTTTCTGGTGCAAGTTTGGTTTTGGGAAGTGCTTCGAAGCTTATTCTCAGTCCAAACACTGAGCTTGTCATCACTGGTTGTTGTATACCATCCACTTTTTGTCGCATGTCACAATCTGATGGAGAAATGGTTCATTATTGTGTAGAGTAAGAGAAGATGACACTTCAAAATGAGGTTTTTCTTTTTTTTTTTCCTTTTTAAAAAATTTTTAGTTGTCCACTTATTGATCATTTTCACCTTGCCAAAAGTGAACAATAATTTGCTTCGAAAGCCAAACAACCATAGAATGGTCAATGATGAGTTTTTTGTCAACTTCTCCAGAGGTTGTAAGAGGATCAGATTTGATGATTACTCTCAACTGATCATTGTCAAATTAAATGGCTGGCCACTATGCTCCTCATCTCCAAGACTCTTGACTCCTTTGCTAAACTTCTTGAACCACCACTGCACTTATCAGTGCAGTATGTTCCTTATCAGTTACTAGGCCAAGTGCATTGCTGATAATGCAAGCTGTCTCTACTGCTTTATGATCCATTTTTTACTTAGATAAGAAAACCTCTTGAGTTTGCTTTTGGTCTTACATTATTTCTATAGTCTAAAAAATATATGAAATAAGCAACAAGTAATAAGTCTTTAACAAAGTAAATATAAACCAATAAAATGCACATTAAAATGATGAATAAATAGCCACATTTAAGAATATCAATATCAAATGTCAATTTGCAACAATGTAAAACTGAAATTACTTTTGCACAAACTGAGTAACAAGGAGGAGGAGTAGAGATAACACTCAGGCACTTTTTTTGTAAATTTCATGTGTTATCAAGATCTTGGACACTGCAGATCATCTAAAGTAAATCCTGGGAAAGATCTCTCTTCAGATAAAATCTGCTTCAATTCTGGGAAATTTTTACCTTCAGGTCACTGTTTGATGTACAAGTTCAGTCAGTTTAGTGACTGCTTTAAGTGTGCCATGGGCTTCCCTGGTGGCTCAGCTGGTAAAGAATCTGCCAGCAATGTAGGAGACCTGGGTTCGATCCTTGGGTTGGGAAGATCCCCTGGAGAAGGGAAATGCTACCCATTCCAGTATTCTGACCTAGAGAATTCTATGGACTGTATAGTCCATGGAGTCACAAAGAGTCAGACGTGACTGAAGGACTTTCACACTTAAGTGTGCCACGTGATTAAGAGTGCATTCCTTACAATCTGACAGTACAGGGCCTGGTTAGAAGTACTTGATAGATACCTTTCCAGTAAGGTTAAAAAGTCTTTCTGGAGGTATATTTTTCAATAGATCAAATCTCCAGATTGGAAGTATGATTCTTAAAATTAGTATCTTTCTGTCCAGAAAGAAAGCTGTGAAAACATAGCTGTATCAATACACGGTTATATTTTAAAGAACAATTTGTTGTTGTTCAGTCATTCAGTTGTGTGGCTTTGTGACACCATAAACTGAAGCATGTCAGGCTTCCCTGTCCTTCACCATCTCCCAGATCTTTCCCAAACTCCTGTCCATTGGGTCGGTGATGCCATCTAACCATCTCATCCACTGTCGTGCCCTTCTCTTCCTGCCTCCAATTTTTCCTAGCATCTGAGTCTTTTCTAAAGGGCAACTGGGCTTTTGCAATATTGGAATATTTCTCCTTTTATAAATCATAGGTCAAATGAGGCAGATGGAAAAGTATATTGGACATCCTGTGACTACCTCAAAAAGAATCTCAGGATGGGACAGACTGACTGTAGGGGAAACTGGACATAGAACAACAGACTGGTTGCAAATTAGGAAAGGAGTACGTCAAGGTTGTATATCGTCACCCTGTTTATTTAACTTATATGCAGAATATATCATGTGAAATGCTGGGCTGGATGAAGCATAAGCTAGAATCAAGAATTACAGGAGAAATATCAATAACCTCAGATTTTCAGATGACACCACCCTTAAGGCAGAAAGTGAAGAAGAACTAAAGAGTCTTTGGATGAGAGTGAAAGAGGAGAGTGAAAAAGCTGACTTAAAACTCAATATTCAGAAAACTAAGATCATAGCATCCAGTCCCATCATTACATGGCAAATGGATGAAGAAACTGCGGAAACAGTTTCCTGGGAAGACTTTATTTTTCTGGGCTCAAAAATCACTGCAGATGTTGACTGCAGCCATGAAATTAAAAGAAGCTTGCTCCTTGGAAGGAAAGTTATGACCAACCTAGACAGCATATTAAAAACCAGAGACATTACTTTGCCAACAAAGATCCATTTAGTCAAACTAAGGTTTTTCCAATAGTAATGTATGGCTTTGAGAGTCGGACTATAAAGAAAGCTGAGCAACGAAGAATTGATGCTTTTGAACTATGTTGTTGGAGAAGACTCTTGAGAGTCCCTTGGACTGCAAGGAGATCCAACCAGTAAATCCTAAAGGAAATCAGTCTTGAATATTCATTGAAAGAACGGATGTTGGAATTGAAACTCCAATACTTTGGCCATCTGATAGGAAGAACTGACTCACTGGAAAAGACACTGAAACTGGACAAGATTGAAGGCAGTAGGAGAAGAGGATGACAGAGGATGAGATGGTTGGATGGCATCACTGACTCAATGGACATGAGTTTGATCAAGTTCAGGGAGTTTATGATGGACATAGAAGCCTGGTGTGCTGCAATCCATGGGGTTGCAAAGCATCGTACATGACTGAGTGACTGAACTGAACTGAGATCTGAGATATAGAAGGACCAATGACAATAATTTTGGTCAAGATATTTAGAGGGCCTTTACAAATTCTTTGATCTAAGTCTTAATAATTGTATTGGTATGTTCAACTAAATTAGAGGACTGAGGATGGTAAGCATAATTAAAGTGCTGAGAAACAGCAAAGACTTGTTGAAGTACCTGGCCAGTAAAATGGGTTCCTGAATCACTATGAAGTTGGAGAATGAGTTCACCAGATAGGAATGAATTTGTTCAAATGGACTTTAGTCACAAAGAGGCAGTATTTTGTCTTCAAGGGAAGGCCTT
The DNA here is from genome assembly GCA_006410675.1 of Oreotragus oreotragus. NCBI lineage: Eukaryota > Metazoa > Chordata > Mammalia > Artiodactyla > Bovidae > Oreotragus > Oreotragus oreotragus. The sequence continues at coordinate 102,510 of SJYX01023256.1, forward strand.
GGTCCATTTCAAAAATATATAGCCCATGACTAAAACATATTTATTTCTATAGGACAGAGGAATATGTATGAAATCAATTTTTTAGAGCTCAAATGCTTCACTAAGCTCCATAATTTAAAGTGGCTGAGGCCTGTATGAACATGCTTTCCTTGGTTGTACTTCAGACAAGCATGAAAAATGAAGCAGGACAGTTTTTATGGCCTCAATAAGATTATCCCATCAATACTGATTCATGAAAGCTATCATTTTCTCAGTAGACCAGTGGTTTAATGTATGTACAATGGTGAGGAATGGGAATTTTAGATTCTCCAGTAGAACTAGGTTGTTTTTTAATTCAAACTAGAGCTTTCTGATTTTTTTTTTCTTCTTTTTAAATTTAATGTTAATTTATTTTTAACACCCAAAAACATTTTATATTGGGGTGTAGTCAGTTAACAATGTGATAGTTTCAGGTGGACAGTGAAGGGACTCAGCCATACAAATACATGTATCCATTCTTCCCCAAACCCCTGTCCCATCCGGGCTGATACGTACTATTGAGCAGAGTTCCATGTGATATACAATAGGTTTTTGTTGTTTATCCATTGGAAATATAGGAGTGTGTACATGACCTTCCCAAAGTCCTTAAATATTCCTTTCCCAAAACAAACATGAATTTCTTTCTAAGTCTTTGAGTCTCTTTCTCTTTTGTAAGTTAATTTGTATCATTTCTTTATAGATTTCACATATAAAGAATGTTATATGATATTTCTGCTTTCTGTCTGACTTACTTCACCCAGTATGACACTCTCTAGGTCCATCCATGTTGCTCAAATGACACTATTTCATTACTGTTAATGACTGACTAATACTCCATTGTGTGTGTGTGTGTGTGTGTNGATTTCACATATAAAGAATGTTATATGATATTTCTGCTTTCTGTCTGACTTACTTCACCCAGTATGACACTCTCTAGGTCCATCCATGTTGCTCAAATGACACTATTTCATTACTGTTAATGACTGACTAATACTCCTGTGTGTGTGTGTGTGTGTGTGTATCTCCACATTTTCTTTGTGCATTCCTTTGACGATGGACATTTAGGTTGTTTCCATGTCTTGGCCATTGTAAACAGGGCTGCAATGAACATTGGGGTGCATGTGATTTTTCGGGCCATGTTTTTCTCTGGCTATTTGCCCAGGAATGGGATTTCAGGGTCATATGGTAGCTGTATTTTTAGCTTTTTTGAGGAATTTCCATATGGTTCTCCATTATGCATGAACCATTAACATTCCCAGTAATAGTGCAATAGGGTTCTCTTCTCTCCACACCCTCTCCAATACTTGTTTTTTGCAGATCCTTTGATGATAGTCATTCTAACAGGTTGAGGTGATATCTCATTGTAGTTTTGATTTACTTTTCTCTAATAAGTAGCAATTTTGAACATCTTGTCATGTGCTCATTGGGCATCTGTATGCCTGTTTTAGTTGTTCTTGTCTGTGGCTCAGTTGTGTCTGACTCTTTGCAACCCCATGGACTCCAGCATGCCAGGCTTCCCTGTCCTTCACCATCTCCTGGAAATTGCTCAAACTCATATCCATTGAGTTGGTGATGCCATCGAGCCATTTAATCCACTGTCCTCCCCTTCTCCTCCTGCCTTCAATCTTTCCCAGCATCAGGGGCTTTTCTGATGAGTCAGCTGTTCACATTAGGTGGTCACATTTTTGGAACTTCAGCTTCAGCATAATTTATTCCAATGAATATTCATGATTGATTTCCTTTAGAATTGACTGGTTTGATCTCTTTGCAGTCCAAGAGACTCTCAAGAGTCCTCTAACACCACAGTTTAAAAGCATCAATTCTTTGGCACTCAGTCTTCTTTATGGGAGAACTCTAACATCCTTACATGACTATTGGAAAAACCAGAGCTTTGACTATATGGACCTTTGTTGGCAAAGTGATATCTCCGCTTTAAATATGGTTTAGGTTTGTCATAGCTTTTCTTCCAAGGTGAAAGTGGCTTTTAATTTCATGGCTGCAATTACCATCTGCAGTGATTTAGGAACCCAGGAAAATTAAGTCTGTCACTGTTTCCATTGTTTTCCTATCTATTTGCCATGAAATGGTAGGACGTTTATCTTTTCCCCTTCACCTTCATAAAGAGGTTCTTTAGTTCCTCTTTGCTTTCTTCCATAAGGGTGGTGTCATCTGCATATCTGATGTTATTGACTCCAGCTTGTGCTTTATCCAGCCTGACATTTCTAATAATGTACTCTGAATATAAGCTAAATAAGAATATTGACAATATACACCTTTGATGTCTTCCTTTCCCAATTGTGTAGTCTTTAGAGAATTGTCCCTTCAGGTCTTCTACCCATCTTCTGAGTTGGTTTTCAGCTACTATCTTTTCAAATATTTTCTCAGATCCAATCTCTCCCTCTTCTCTTTCTGTGACCCCTATAATGCAAATATCTGTGTGTTTAACGTTGTCCCAGAGGTTTGTTAGGCTGTCTTCATTTCTTTTCCTTCTTCTTCTTTTTTTTTTTTTTAATTCTATTTTGCAGCATTGACTTCAACCATTCTGTCTTCCAGGTCACTTATCCATTCTTCTTCCTCAGTTATTCTGCTATTGATTTCTTTTATTTCTTTTTTTAAATTTTAAAGTTTATTTTTTTACTTTACAATACTGTATTGGTTTTGCCATACATTGACATGAATCCACCACAGGTGTACGTGAGTTCCCAACCCTGAACCGCCCTCCCACCACCCTCCCCATATCATCTCTCTGGGTCATCCCAAATATGTCGTTCATCTCTGGTGTTCTTTAATTCTTCTAGTTCCTTGGTAAACATTTCTTTCATCTTCTCAATCTTAGCCTCCATTCTTGTCCTAAGACCCAGAATCATCTTTGTTTTCATTATTCTGATTTTTTTTTTTTCCTGGGAGGTTGGCTATCTACATTTAATTTAGTTGATTTTCTAGGGTTTTATCTTATTCCTTCCTCTGGGACATAATCTCATTTCTTTTCATTTTCAGTAGTTTCTGTGATTGTGGTGTTAGTTCTGGAGGCTAATGGGATTGTAGCTCTTTATTTCTTCTGTTTGCTCTCTGGCAGATGAGCATAAGAGACTTGTGCAAGCTTCCTGATGGGAGAGACTTGTTAGGGGGAAAATTGGGCCTTGCTCTGGTGGGTAAGGCCATGTTTCGAAAACTTTAACCCAGTTGTCTGCTTTGGCCACCTGATGGGAAGGACTGACTCACTGAAAAAGAACCTGATGCTGGGAAAGATTTAAGGTAGGAGAAGAAGGGGATGACAGAGGATGATATGGATTGGATGGCATCACCAACTCAATGGATATGAGTTTGAGCAAGCTCTGGTAGTTGGTGATGAACAGGGAAGCCTGGCATGCTGCAGTCCATGGGGTTGCAGAGTAGGACAAAACTGAGAAATTGAACCTAACTGCTGATGGGTGGGGTTGTGCTCCCTTCCTGTTAGTTGTTTGGCCTTAGGTAACCCAGTCTTGTAGTCTATGGGCTTCTATAGTATGGCTATTGGTGACCTCTAAGATGGCCTATGCTGGGATACAGGTCCAAGGTCTGACGCTGTCAGTGTCTCCATCTGGATGGCAAGACACTGCCAATCCATGCCTCTGAAGGGTACCCTCAAACATTCACAGCTAGTTCTGGCCCAGTCTCCATGAAGGCCGCTGCTCCTTTCTCATGGGCTCTGGGGTACACAAGATTTTGTTTGTGCCCTCCAAGAGTTTCTTTATCCCCCAGTCTTATGAAGGCTCTGTAATCAAATCCAGCTGACCTTCAAAATCAGATTCCCTGGGGATTCCCAGTCCCTTGGCTGAATTCCCAGACTGGGGAGCCTGATGTGGGACCTAGAACCTTTAAAACACTGTGAGAAGATCTTTGGTATTGTTGTTCTCCAGTTTGTGAGTCACCTACCCAGCATACATAGGATTTGACTTTAGCATAATTGTTTCCCTCTTACCATTTTGTTGTGACTTCTCCATTGTCCTTGGATATAGGGTATCTTTTTTTTTTCTTTGGTGGGTTCCAGTGTATTCCTATAGAAGATTTGGTGTTGTGGCTGGAGAAGATGAGCACATGTTCTTCTACTCTGTTATCTTAATATTGTCCTTCTTCTTCTTCTCCTTCATTTTTTAAATTTTAATCAAACCAATATTATTAAATTTCCATTCTTATTTTTTTCCTTTTCTGAGATTAAATGTCAAAATTCTTTAAAAGTTATAGAAATATATCTTTGAATCATGATAAAGTTTTGGTTGTGGTTGATTTCTTTAAAAGAAGTATATCTTGTGGAACTGCCAGCAATTTGATTTCCCCTAGATAATGGAGAGTCAACTTTAATATTCTGCAGAATCATAATAATAGTGAATGCAGCAGCCAAAAATATTACATACAACAATTTTAAACCGTTTTGCTTTCATTTTACTGGAAGCAAGAAATAGAGCCATGTTGCTTCCACAACATTCCAAAATCATGAGTTACTTTGAAAGTATATGCACTATAAATATAAATATGGGCAGTTTTGTCACTTGTCAAAGTACAAGCCTGTGTAAGAGTATGTAGTTCAGCCTGATGGGCTATGATAGCCATAGGTAAAGATGCTGCCTCAACAACACCAAAAAGAGTTGCAACAGTCTACCCAGAACAGTATTTGACATTGTCACCTTTTAAATAAGAATGATTAGTGAATCATGAAAATTCAGCATTTCTCAAAGAAATTTCCTGAAGATCTTCACAAAAGATCAGGATGTTACCCATCAGCAATATGTGGTTATGAGGGATGCTAGTTGGGTTGAGGCCATTATAATACAAAAGAGTTATATGAGTAGAAGCCAGCAAAAATACTTCATATGAGATGAGATGTTGGTTGATAAATGTTAAGTGTGATTTAGAATAAAAGAGAGCTTTTACTGCATGGGGTACAGAATAAGTTACAGGGAATCCATGAGGGTTTTCTTGGTTACTCTAGCCAATAGGACAGTGGCTATAGTGACTCTAAGGCAAGTGGGATATCACTGGGTCACAGGGTCCAGTTGTTGACTATACTACCTTATATAGTACCTCTATGATGGCCCCTATGTTTTGGGGTGAGCATCCCCAAAATATTCCCTTCCTTTTTGTGTACAACAAAAGGGGAAATTTGAGAGTTGGGAAGTCCAAAAGCACACAGTTTCCTTAAACTCTCCTATATGTCCTTAAAATCTGTGTTCCCTGGTTTTGACCTAAAATTGCATCGTTTGTCATTGTTTAGTAAATATATAGAAGTTTGCCCATAAGAGAGAAATTTGGAATTCAATTTTGGCAACCCCCTATAGTCCGGGGGGGGAGGGGGGGTTAGGAATCAGTGAGGATATTTGATACTTTGGGAAAATCTTTAGCTATGGCTCAGGGTTTAGTTTTAGTCCAGGGAATATGAAAATTTAAGGGTTTACCTTCTGAACACTTAGAATACTTAATTTTAAAGGACATGTTCTGAAAAGTTCAGAGGAAATGGGAATGGGGAGAGTTGCAGAGAAAATGGGAAGTTCCATGAAAGAGTTAGTATGTTGGAGCTGAGGAACTAGAGGAGGTGTAGATGATTTAGAAGAAAGAAGAAAGGTGGCCCCAGAGGCAAAACCTGAGATAAAGAAAGGAGAAGAGCTTGGTGCATCAGAAAGAATTTTACCTTCCTTTCTTTATTTGGCTCAGTTAACCTTAAACTCTTATTGTGCAGAAAGTCAATTTTGACTCTTGATAATACCTGGAAGCCTGAAAATACCAACTGAAATAAGTATTCTATTCACTTTGGGAAACTTTAGAGCTATTTGATTATCCAATTCGATTTTGACACAAGTAAGTGTGAGGATTTTGAAAGTTTCTCAGAACGGTCATTGACTTTCTAAATTGCATTCGGTTAGTTCGATGTTAAGTGTGATTTAGAGTAAAAGAGAGCTTTTACTGCATGGGGTACAGAATGAGTTACAGGGAATCCCATGAGGGTTTTCTTGGTGACCCTAGCCAATAGGACAGTGGCTATAGTGACTCTAAGGCAAGTGAGATATCACTAGGCCACAGGGTCCATATGTTAACTATACTACCTTATGTGTCTATGATGTTAGAAAATATCTATAAGGAAGGGCCATGATTTTCAATCCTGAAATTAGTGGAGATTCCTATAAAGGGAGCACCATCAAAATATTTAGATAACTGGGATCCATAATTCTTAGAGAAAAGAATTTCTCTAATTTCCCTTTTTCTTTTGTCTAAATCCAGAGTAAGAGAAAACTTTTCAAACAGTCTAAATAGCTCAAGTAGTTCATACATTTACAAAGTTCAAATAACCTACAGGTCTGGTATACCAACCAGTCTGAAGGAACAGTCTGGACTCAGAGGAGCCAGGTGGAAGTCTATATTAAGCACATATCTTACAAAATGGCCTCTCTTCCAAGGGGATTTGCCCAAAGTCTAGTCATCTCCAAATGGCAAAGTTTGACTTCAAAATCGGACCAAATTTCCAAATAGGTACTCATATACAGAATAAGCCCTAACTAAAAAGAACAAAACTTTAAAACAGATCCCAAATACAAATAAAGCTTGGAAAGCTTCCTAGTGCAAAGAGAGTGGCAATATATTTCAAGGGAAAAAAAAAAAAAAAGGCTCAAACTCCAAGTTTACTAAGAAAAACAATGAACAACAATGGCCTTGATGTGGGTATTAGACTTATTTTCTCACCAGCCTCAGAGTCATTGGGTGTCTTTTCTGGAATAGACTGCTAGTTATTCCCCAGCAATAATGGATTCATTTGTGATCAGCAAATTATTTCCATTTGAATTCTGCTATCACAGTGAGCCATATGTAAATCCCCAGCAGAGGAGAACACTTTTATAAGTGGAAAAAGGAAATGGGAGGTCTATAGTTAACCAAGGATTCATGACTCTTCATTAGCTGAGTTATGACAGCTTCTCATTGGTTGAATTTTTGTAAGGAAAGAAAATAAAGTTTTTCTTCATTGCATTGACCTTTACTATAGTCATAGAGTGCAAGAAGTCCCACTTTCAGTCCTCTAACTCTTTCTAATGGAGAATTATGTTTATTAATTTTCATAATATTTACCAAAGTAGTTGAAAATTTGAGTCTGCTTGAAAAGTTGTACATGACATTTATAACAGCTTAATTCAAAATTGCCAAAACAGAAGTAATCATGTTCAGTAAGGGAATATATAATAAACTCTGGTATATCCATAAAATAGAATATTATTCAGTACTAAAAAGAAATAAAAAGACACAGAGAAAATAAAAACACTTCTTACTAAGTGACAGTGAATCTGAAATGCTACTTCCTATATAATCCCATATAGGAAAGGAAAGATATATCCATCTGAATGCAGAATCCCAAAGAATGGCAATGAGAGATAAGAAAGCATTCTTCAGTGATCAATGCAAAAAAAAAAAAAGGAAAAAGAAAAGAAAGAAAGAAAGAAAAAAAAAGGGGGGGTAAATAAAATGGGAAAGACTAGAAATCTCTTTGAGAAAATTAAAGATATCAAAGGAACATTTCATGCAAAGATGGGCAAAATAAAGCATAGAAATGATATGGACCTAACAGAACAGAACAGAAAGTCAATAAGAAAAGGCGGCAAGAATACACAAAAGAACTATATAAAAATGATCTTCATGACCCAGATTACCCTGATGGTGTGATTACTCACCTAGGGCCAAATATCTTGGAATGGAAAGTCAAGTGGGCCTTANGAAAGTCAATAAGAAAAGGCGGCAAGAATACACAAAAGAACTATATAAAAATGATCTTCATGACCCAGATTACCATGATGGTGTGATTACTCACCTAGGGCCAAATATCTTGGAATGGAAAGTCAAGTGGGCCTTAGGAAGCATCACTACGAACAATGCTACTGGAGGTGATGGAATTCCAGTTGAGCTATTTCAAATCCTAAAGACGATCTTGTTAAAGGGCTGCACTAAATATTCCAACAACTTTGGAAAACTCAGCAGTGGCCACAGGGCTGGAAAAGGTCAGTTTTCATTCCAATCCCAAAGAAAGGCAATACCAAATAACGTTCAAACTACTGCATAATTGCAATCATCTCACACACTAGCAAAGTAATGCTAAAGATTTTCCAAGTCAGACTTCAACAGTACATGAACTTCCAGATGTTCAAGCTGGATTTAGAAAAGGAAGAGGAACCAGAGATCAAATTGCCAACATCTGTTGGATCATCAATAAAGAAAGAGAGTTCCAAAAAAAATCTACTTCTGCTTTATTGACTATGCCAACGCCTTTGACTGTGTGCATCATAACAAACTGTGGAAAATTCTTAAAGAAATGGGAATACCAGACAACCTTACCTGCCTCCTGAGAAATCTGTATGCAGGGCCCTTAGGTGAGTGCAGAGAAAAATAAAGTTAGCTGGGCAGTCAGGCAAGACTGATGGCTCAGAGGTTAAAACGTCTGCCTGCAATGTGGGATACCTGGGTTTGATCCCTGGGTCGGGAAGATCCCCTGGAGGAGGAAATGGCAACCCACTCCAGTAATCTTGTCTGGAGAATCCCGTGGACGGAGGAGCCTGGTGAGCTACAGTCCATGGGGTCGCAAAGAGTGGGACACGACTGAGCGACTTCACTTTCACTTTCAGTGCCTTTCAGGCAAGAAAAGGGAAATTTATTAGAAGGAAACAAGCTCTTAAGGAGAACCAGTGTCCTCCCATTCTGATGGGGTCTTTCTTACACCCTGCTGCTGCTAAGTCACTTCAGTCGTGTCCGACTCTGTGTGACCCCATAGACGGCAGCCCACCAGGCTCCCCCATCCCTGGGATTCTCCAGGCAAGAATACTGGAGTGGGTTGCCATTTCCTTCTCCAATGCATGAAAGAGAAAAGTGAAAGTGAAGTCGCTCAGTCTGTCCGACTGTTAGCGACTCCATGGACTGCAGCCCACCAAGCTACTCCATCCATTGGATTTTCCAGGCAAGAGTACTGGGGTGGGGTGCCTTTGCCTTCCCCGTTCTTATACCCTGCCAATGAAAAATTATCTGAAGGGATGGTTAATTTTTGGCCTGTAGTTGAGTCCTGTGGTCACTTACCTAGTAGTCTGGAATGTGGTGGTCTCATAGCTTTAAGAGTGTAGGCTCCAGCGAGCAAACAGAATGTCCATTGGGCAATTTGGTCAGTCTCAAGGGTAACTGTTATTATTTTCTTTGTTTACAATGTCAACATAATAAGCTATCTTAGCAATGAATCCCCATGTGGGCCATATCATTCCATGCTTTTTGATTTAGGAAAAGGGCCAAAAGTCAATCTTCAGTACTTACTTCTTGTGGGACAGGTGTGTCATGGGAGTGAGATAAGAAAAGGCTGGAATGTGGGTCAAAGGGAGTTGTGTAGGGTAGAAGTTTTTGATAATTTGAGCGAGTTAGAAGTAGCTTGTGAATAATTTGGTTGGTGAATGCTTGTAAGTGATCTGGAAGAAAATTTGAAAAAAAGACACATTAAACATAGACTGAAAGTTAGAATAAGGGTAAGTAGAAGAAGAGGGCCTAGAAAATGTAGGACCCAGGGTATCCAATTCCAATAGTTTAACCAGATTTCCCATGAATTATTTATTGAGTCGTTGAGATATTTTTGAGGCCCTGTTTGTCAGATTTTTTGCTGCTTCTTTTACAACACCTGATTTATTGGTGTAGAAGCAGTAGGCTTCCTCCAAAATTAGGCATAGACCTCCTTTTCCTGCTGTGAGGAGGTCTAATCCTTTTCTGTTTTGGAGGACCACAGCTGTCAGGGACTCTAGCTAGTTTTGGATCCTGATAAGGCTGGTAGTTCTTTCTTCTAGGCTATCAATGAGGTCTTTAGAAAGGCTTTGATAGTAATTTAAAGAAGCTCTGAGTCCTGCAGTCCCTCTCCCGATCCCAGCCACTGTTCCTAAACTGATTAATAGAGGAATGAATTGAACTGCCCATGTGGGTTGGTTATGAGTTAGTGGGATGGGGAGGGTTTGATTGTTAGGAGGAATAGAAATATCTGGGACCAGATATACCAGGGTGCATATTCCCATCCAGTTAGTGGGAGAACATAAATAAGTGGTGGTTCCACATAAGAAAAACGTTTCAGGAATAATAAGAAAACAGCTGAAATCAATAGCAAATAGGAGTTTTTCTGGGAATTTGTTAGTAATCTCTGAAACAGACAGTGAACTCGCCAGTGTAGAGCCTACAAGAGTAGCATTTACACTATATGCAGAAGGGAGTCTCTCTGAGAAAGCAAGATAATTTCTCGCAGTTCAAGAGATGTGGTAGATGGATTGGCTGGAAGGGAAGGAGAGATGTGAAGTGTGACTACAGAGTTGTGGCCAAATAGTTCCCAGTTGGGGGTAAGAATTGTTTATAGAGTTTTTGCCGAGGTCCAGCCTCAGCAGAGTCCAGGGGTATCCTCAGGATGGACGACGTCAGCGAATGAGAAAGATAGAGATATAAGGGAAGAGACACGGGGTGACCAAGCTTCAGCGAGTGAGGCCCATTTATTTTATTTTTCTCAGGGCTTTTATACCCTGAGTTGTACATACAGCAAGGTGAAAAATGCAGAGTCAACTCAACATTCCATCAGTAATAACATTTATCAATATCAGGTTCCTTCTTGTAACAGTCTTATTCTCTGTACATCATCTTCTGTTCTGGAGGCCTGTTGATATTCCATGACCTCTTTTTGATAAAGGTTGGTCAGCCAGAACAATAATTTTCCCTTAAAGTGTTTCTTCTTAAAATTTTAGCCTGTATCACCCTTAAAGTACAGAGTTACATTTTTATGGAGCAAAGATTCAGTGGGTTACAGCAAAGAAAGAACTTATTAACTCAAAGTCTAATGTTGCTAATGCTAAAGCTGCTGCTTGTTATATCTATATCTTAACTATATGTACTCCCAGGAACACAAAGGATAAGGGGTGTGAGAACTTGGCAGCAAGCATAGGCTCAACAATGTTGCAGGAGTCTGGATAAACCCGCCAAGTAAGCTAGAATGCTAACAGGGGGGTTGAAACACTCCTTTCATGCCCAGAAGATATATCAACTAGAGCCCTAGGTTAACTCTTTGGTCAGGGACAACCCCCTGTTAATGTCAGAAGAGTTGGTGAAAGACATGAAATAGTAAGACAGACAGATACTAGTTTGGGGGTAGATGCCAGGGGGTCTGTCGAGTCCTGAGGCCTTGCTTATCAGGACTCTTTCACATGACCTTGTCATGGGTCGGATGGCCCAGGGAGTCCCTCGAGTCCTGCATGACCTTGTCATGGGTGGGCTCCCGTGCTGGATCCCGGCAAGTTTTGTCTGGAAAAAACAGAAAGGAGCCTGTTGTAGGTGATTGTCAGAGGTGGTGGGTCTTCCTATAGTTGGTCCTTTGTGAGTAGAAGTGAGATCCAGAAAGAGGGAGGTCAGTATCTTGTCAGAATTGTGAATTTGATCAATTGAATATAAATAATGTATATATAATAAAAAGAGAGACTCTCCTCTGTATGTGTGATAAAGAGAAGTGTTTATGTGAGTCAATTTACCTGTGGAGATGGAGAGTGCTGATCCTCTGGGCGAGGAAATGGATAAGCAAATCCAACAATCGCTGGCCAGGGTTGGGTTTCATGTATTGAGTAATTGATGGGTCAGATTTAGAGTTTTTAATAGGTAGGCATGGTTTGGGAAAGGTTGACTTATTGGTATGGTATTGATATGAAGTCTGGACTGTAAAAGAAGAGGGAGTAAGAATAAAATCATGATGTAGCATCTTATGTCTATGGGGAGAAAATGATAAAAATAAGAATCCAGGTGTAGAAGTAAATTTGGGTTGATGTGAACTCTATGAAATATCCCTGGAGACAAATATCACTTATAAAGTCAAGGAGTAAAGGGAGATCAGTAACAGTGGTGTTTCCAGGAAGGTAAGGGCTTGTGTTACTGTTTGAAGGAAAGTGGATAATGAATTCATCTAGACTGATCACAGTAAGAGGAAGACCATCCCCCAAAAAACAAGAACTGTGGAGAAGTAGGTAAAACAGAGGGAAAGCTTTTGAAGATAGTCCACTGAGGGTGACAAATAGAGTAAACTCCTATTGTGAATAGAGTAAGTAGGGGAAACCCCAATTCAATTAGTAACCAATACCATCTGTTTTTGTTTTACTTATCAATATTTGTGTTTGGCTAATATGTTTCTTCAGGAATTCTATCCAGTCAAAACCTGGTGGGTCCCAGAACAGTGCTGGTGTAGCAAGGAGCCTCCTAGTGGGGAATGTTTCTGGAAGACATCGAGAATCTTCTGGGGAGACCCCAAGAGAGTGGACTTAAATTAAAGTCCACTTTAATCTAGAGAGATGAAACCAAGAGGAATGACCTGCCAGTTTAGCAGCTGTTGGTGTAGTTAGAACAACTTCAAATGAACCAGTCCATTGAGGCTAGAGATCCTTAAGGTGTAAGGTTTAAAATCTTACACCTTAAAACCTGCTTAAAGCAGGACTTGATCCCCAGGTATGAGTGTTAAGTCAGTTGAATTCGTTTGATGAGACTTTGGGAGAGAGCGATCTGCATGTTCTCTTATGAGGGAAGATAATCTCCCAGCAAGAGGCTCACAGTAGAGAACTGACCTAAGAGAAAATGGTGTCCCTACATGAGCTCAAAAAGACTGAGGAAAGAGGGGGCCCATGGAGTAGCCCTAATGTGACCCAAAGTCTTGGGAAGGAGTTTGGTCCATGGCCTTTGTCATTCTAGAAAGAGTTTGGTTAGCCGCATTTTGAGACTAGAATTTGCCTTTTCTACTTTTCCTGAGGATTGAGTCCATAAAGAATATGTAGTTTCCAGGTTATACCAAGGAGTTGGGCTACCTATTGAGTGATTTGGGAGATAAAAGCAGGCCCATTATCGGATTGGAGGCGGGGGAGACCAAAGTGAGGGATGATTTCCTGTATGAGAAACTCTGTTAGCTCTGAGGCAGTTTCTGATATCGTAGGTAAAGCCTCAATCCACCCTGAAAAGCATGAGATTTATTTCTTGTGTTGGAGGCATGTAAGTGAAGTCAATTTGCCAGTCCTCTCTTGGGATATGTCCTGTAGCCTAATGTGTTATGAATGAGGGAGTAGGCTTTAGGGCTCCCTGTGATGAGACTGAGGAACAGATAATGCAAGAGTGAGTGATTTGTTGTAGGAGTGAAAGAAGGTTAGGATAGGCGATAAGAAGTCTTAAGAGATGATAAAGAGGTTTAGAGCCTAGGTACAGGGCCTGATAAATGTCTGTAAGAATCTGTGTGGCCGAAGATTGAGGAAGGACATAGTGGCCCTGTTTTTGTAAATAATCTCCTTGTGGTTGTGCTTCCTCCTGTAATAATCATGCTTTTTTTTTTTAGGAGGTAAAGGGGCTTTATGTTGGGGATTACTTACTATAAGTTGTTGAGCTATGATTGGAGTGAGCCTTGTTTTGCTTCTCTGTCTGTGGCATGGTTGCCCCATGAAATGGGGTCTGAGATCACCTGGCAACCTCAGCAATGTATGACGCCTACTTTAGTTGGCATGTTAGCTATTTCTCAAAGTTGGAGTATAAGCAGGTCATTAGTTATGGGAGAGCCTTTAGTAGATAGGAGCCCTCGTTCCTTCCAAATGGCAGCATATGAGTGTATGACGTGGAAAGTATATTAAGGATATGTGTATATGTTTGCTTTTTTGTTAGCTGTGAGGGTAACTGCTCTAGTTAATGCAATAATTTCTGCCTTTTGGGAAGAGGTTCCCAAGGGGAGAGGTTGGGATTCAAAATCTTGATGTCAGAGAAAATTTCATATCCAGGTACCTTTTTTCTTTCTGATGTCATAAAGGAGCTGCCATCAATATACTGAGTAAAGTCAGGGTTATTTAAGGGGTTGAGGAAATGTGGGAGAAATGGGGTATCAGGTCTTCTAATGCCTCTTTGCAAGTATGGATTGAAGGCTCAGAAGAATTAGGGATAAGGGTTATGAGGTTGAGAGTAGGACAGTGTTCAAAGGAGAACTCAGGAGATTTGAGAAGGGTGACATGAATTAGTTGGATGCATGAAGGAGACAGAAGGGTCATGGATTTGGGAGAAAGTAAGCCCTTAAAGTCATGTGGTGAATGAATGACAGTGGTGCTCCAAAAGTTAGTTTTTTACTTTCCTGAGCGAGGAGGGTAGTTGCTGCCAGAGCACGGTGGCAGGCTGGCCATCCTCAGAGTGTGGGATCTAATTGCTTTATAAATAGATAAGTGATGGGGGTGAAGGAAAGGCCCTGATTTTGTCCCAAAACTCCTCGGGCAATTTTGTGTCTCAGTAGTACAGAGTATAAAGGGGCGAGAAAGGTCAGGAAGTGTCAGAGCTGGGCTGAGAGAATGGCTTGCTTAAGGGTGTTAAAAGCTGAACAGATATTTGATTTTAGCTCTAGGGGTTCTGAAAGACCTCCTTGGGTGGCGTGATATAGGGATTGTACCAAAAGGACAAATTAGGAATCTAGAGGCATAGATATCCAGCTAAACCCTAGAAGGACAGGATCTCTGTTTTTGATGTAAGGAGTGGTAGGGTGAATATAAGCGACTTTCTATCAGTAGTAATATATCTTTTGTTGTTGTTAAAAGGACTCTGAGCTAGGTGACTCTAGGAACAGAGAGATGAAACTTGGTGGGAGACTCGATAGCCTTGATCAGCTAGAAAATTGACGAGGGTATAGTGTTGCTGAGTGTCTAACTGAAGGACTACAAAGGAGGAGATCATCCACATATTGGAGAACAGTACTTGGAGTAAGGTCAAGAGAGATTAGGTTTGATGGTAGAGCTTGGCCAAAGAAATTAAGGTTGTCACATAAGCCTTGTTGGAGAACTGTCCATGTCAGCTATTAGAAGCAATGATTGTCTGGATCAGTCCAGGTAAAGGCAAAGAGGTCTTTAGATTCTGGGTGTAAAGACATAGTAAAGAAGGCATCTTTGAGGTCTAGAACAGTGAAGTGAGTAGTGGAAGAGGGACTGAGAGAGAGAATAGTATAGGGATTTGGAACTACTGGGTATATGGGGATACCAGCTGCATTGATAAATCTCGGGTCCTAGACCAGGTGATAGGAGTCATTTGGCTTTTTGATGGATAAGACAGGGGTGTTATAGGGAGAGTGGGTTGGGTGCAAGAGGCCCTAACATAGGATTTAGTGACAATAGGTTTTAACCCTTGTTGTTGTTTATGGAGATGGGGTATTGTTGTTGATGGGTGAATTTAGAGGAGTCTTTGAGATGGATATGAATTGGAGCATGGTGAGAGGCAACAGATGAGATGTCTCTATCCCATACTATGGGGTTTACAGACAAGGAAGGTAATGGGGTGAGGGAAGAGGAGGTGGGATTGAAGAGCAATAACCAGGCTAGATCAGAGGGTAGACTTGCAATAGTAATAGAGGCTTTGAATTTTGAGAGACAGTCTCTCCCAAGAGTAGGAGTGGAGCATTTGGAGAGTATGAGGAAAGAGTGGGAAAATGGGATATCTTGAAATGTGCAAGCACATTCATGGTGTAGATATTAAACTGTCAACCCCCATAGCAGAGACCTGAGAGGCCTCGGTTTTCCAGAGTAGGCAGGCTTAGCAGAATAAGTGGTCCCTGTATTGATGAGAAAAGATATTGGCTTACCTGCCACCGTTAAGAGTTACTTTGCCACATTTGAAGCAGGGCCCAGGTGGTTTCCTTTCTTTGTTCATTGATGGAGGCTTGCAGCCATGTAGGGCAGTGGTTAAAAGGTGTTATTTGGCCTGATTTCATTGCGACTTCTCTAGCTTTGCCTGTTCTTCCTGGCTATTGAAAATCTTAAAAACTAAATTTAAAAGGTCTCGTTGGGGGTTTGAGGGCCTTCTTCTAGCTTTTTAGTTACTTCTAGATATCTGGTGATGATTGATAGATAAAATGGTTTTAAGGACAATGGTGTCCTCTGCTGAAGTGGAGTCTAATTTTGTATATTTTTGTAGGGCTTCCATTAACCTGGTTAGAAATTGTGCCAGGTTTTCATCTAGTCCTTGAGTTATTAGTTGGAGCTTATCAAAGTTGACAGCTTTATGTCCTGCCTTTTGAAGGCCCATGATGAGGCAAGCAACCACTGATTATGGGCTGCTCATCCAGGTGCCCTTGCCTGATAATCCCAGTTGGGATCATCTCAGAGGACAGCAGTTGCCCCTATTGGCTTAGTGTTTTATGTCCTGTGTATCTCATCAGCATGAGCCTGAGAGACTTGCCATACTTGTTTTTTCTCTTCTGGACGAAGAGTGGAAGAATGTATGATGTAAATATCATGCCAGTTTAAGTCATAAGACTGGGTAAGATACTTGAATTCTTTTTAATTATTTAATTAAGATACTTGAATTCTAAATAATTATGAGGATATGAGGAGAAAGAGCCAAGACACTTTTCAATTTGAGCTAGATTGATGAGGGAGAATGGGACACGAACCCTTCTGCTCCAGCTGCTATCCATAAAGGGAGGAATGGAACAGGGAAAGGAGTGGAGTCCCACTGTGAAGTTTCCTGTTTTCAAGTTGTTTGTACCAGGTATGGGGAGGGGATCTAGGGAGTTCAGGGTAAAGACTTGGGACTCTTGGGGTAAA
>SJYX01023256.1:134982-145200 GCA_006410675.1 Oreotragus oreotragus
CTGCTGCTGCTGCTGCTAAGTCGCGCCAGTCATGTCTGACTCTGTGCGACCCCGTAGGCAGCAGCCCAGCAGACTCTTCTATCCCTGGGATTCTCCAGGCAAGAATACTGGAGTGAGTTTCCATTTCCTTCTCCAGTGTATGAAAGTGCAAAGTGAAAGTGAAGTCACTCAGTCGTGTCTGACTCTTAACGACCCCATGGACTGTAGTCTACCAAGCTCCTCCATCCATGGGATTCTCCAGGCAAGAGTACTGGAGTGGGGTGCCATTGCCTTTTCCAGTATATGTCTTTATAATGGCAAAACCAATATAATATTGTAAATTAATTAACCTCCAATTAAAATAAACAAATTTATATTAAAAAATAAAAAACAAAAAGTAAAGATAAATAAAAATAAATTATAGAGATTGATAATTCCTTAGAATTTTTAAGAATATTAAGATTTTAAGATTAACCCATAATTCTATTGCAGTAAAGAAGCACATAAATGTTTAAGATAGGCACATATGTAAGAAACAATAAATACTAAAATTTCAAATTAATTGAGTAACTATAAATATTTCTTCCTAAACATCTAAAAGTCTTCAGTGAGTGACAAATAACAGCTAAAACATGAGTGAATGCTTAGTATTAGAAGTTAAACATACATTTAACAAAATATGCATCATTTTTTCTTTCAACAATAATGAACATGAATTGGAACTATGATCTAGTTAAACTACCCAAGGTCATATCATTAGTAGGTGAAAAAAAAAACAAAAACAAAAAAACAAGTCCTAAAGTTTCCAGCTTTAATATTTAACCTTGAAACTATAATACTTCTTTAAAATTGCCTGAGTGCTTTATTCCTATTGAAAAAAGATTTTCATGGAGAAATATCTATTTATAGACACACTGAATTGGATGATGTTTCCCCAAAATTCATGCCTTTCCCAAAACTTCAGAATATGACCTTGTTTGGAAATATATCTTGATATCAATCAAATTAATATAATATTATTACAGTGGGTCTCAAGTAAAAGACTGTTGTTGATATAAATGGACACAGACACATAGACACATAAAGAATGCTACATGAAGATGTAGGCAGAAATTGACATAATACAGATACAAACCAAGGATTCTTGCCCATGCTAAGAGAATGCATGGGGCAGTTTCTTCTTTTGTTCTTCAGAGAGAACATGACCCTGTAGAAACTTGATTTGAACGTTAAATCCCCAGAACTAAGAGAAAAATGTTGGTTTTAAGCTACTGAGTTTGTGACATGTAACGACAACCCTCAGGAACTAGAAAGACTTTGATACTGGGAAATGGAGAGATATTGTAATGAATACTGAACATGTGAAAGTGACTTTGAAATTGGGTGATGGATTTTTTGTTGTTGTTCAGTCAGTCGTGTCTAACTTTTTGCAACCCCATGGACTGAAACACGACAGGCTTCCCTGTCTTTCACCATCTCCCAGAGCTTGTTGAAACTCATGTCCATTGAGTCAGTGATGCCATCCAACCATCTTGTCCTCTATCATCCCCGTCTCCTCCTGCCTTCAATCTTTCCTAGCATCAAGGTATTTTCTAATGAATCAGCTCCTCACATCAGGTGGCCAAAGTATTGGAGCTTCACCTTCAGAATCAATCCTTCCAATGAATATTGAGTGTTGATTTCCTTTAGGAATGACTGTTTTGATCTCCATGCAGTCCAAGGGACTCTCAAGAGTCTTCTCCAACACCACAGTTCAAAAGTATCAATTTTTCAATGCTCAGCCTTCCTTATGGTCCAACTCTCACATCCATCCGTGACTACTAGAAAATCTATAGCTTTACTACCCAGACCTTTGGTGGTGGTGGATAGAGGCCAGAATAATTTTGAGGCCCTTGATTAAAAAAAAAAAAAATCTAGATTGCCTTGTAACATTTCATGAATGCCTTCTTGACCGTGTTTTAAGATCATAGGTAAACAATTCTCAGTTCCCTTAATGGATAGTTTTCTGAATTCATGAATTCATGCCTTAGCTGTTTACCTTATCAGATTCTAGCAATCTTGGGTTGCAAAAATACAGCTCAAGGGCCAAAGGCCCTGATGCCAAACATCTTGAAATGACATTTTCCTCCTTGGCTTGTGGAATCATTTAGAATACTGAGTCCACAAGAAGCCTGCAAAACCTAGCTAACCAACCACACTTGCCACACTAAATTGCCTATGGTTGCACCTTGCTGTACCCATTCCCAGGTTCAACACCATATGTCCATCCATGTATGTGATAACCTTCTCCTTGGAATTGTAAATAATAAAGAATTCTGCCTTCCCTTTATATAGGGTCATTTTGTCATGTCAGATATTATCAGAATCTAGTAATTGCCAAAATATCTGCAAAACCTAGCTAACCAACCACACTTGCCACACTAAATAGCCTATGGTTGCACCTTGCTGTACCCATTCCCAGGTTCAACACCGTATGTCCATCCATGTATGTGATAACCTTCTCCTTGGAATTGTAAATAATAAAGAATTTTGCCTTCCCTTTATATAGGGTCATTTTGTCATGTCAGATATTATCAGAATCTAGTAATTGCCAAAGTAATGCAATGTTTATTTAAGAAACTACTGGCATATATATATATATATATATATGTATATATATGTTAAAAGCAATTTTGATGAGGACTCAGAAAGAACAGGGAAGCACAGTAGTCGATGTTCTCATTGTTTTGGAGAATACATATGTTATTATGAACAGAATGTCTGGATGAGGAGATTTTCAAGTAAAATATAGAAGGTTCAACCTTTACTCTTTGCTACTTGGAGTAAAATGCAAAATGAATGATAAATTGAGGAATTAATTGTTAAAGAAGAGAGAAACAGCACCTGATGATTTGGAAGATCATTGGCCTATCCAGAGAGCATGGTCTGGAATTAGGGCCAAGTGTGTGGCTAGAAAATCTTTTGGTAAAGTCTTTAGGTGAATGACTAATGTATATAATCAAGCATCTGAGAATAATCCAAGGATAAAAGCAGCAACCCAGGAAAGGTCTGCAAGGACCTTCTTGTCTAATGTCATGGACTCATAGGAATGGCATGAGAGATGGACAGGGATAAACACTGGTAAGTTGGACAGAAAAAGACAGAGATAGGATGAAATAAAGGAAGACTGTAGAGACAGAGCCACAAATTCAGAGGGCTGAACTGAGGGTACCTTTCTGGGCTTGGAGTGTGGGCCAGTTCCCCAGTGAGCCAAGAGAAAAAACCATCAAGCCATAGAGGAATATTTTCAAGCATTAAAATCTAATAAATATGCCCTGTTGGCTTTTGGACTTGCCTGGGATATATGATCCCTTTTATTCTTCCAATTTTTCACTTTGGAATAGGCACGTTTGTTTTGTGCCTGTCCCACTGCTGTAATTTGGAAGCAGATAACTTGTTTCATGGTATGATAGGTTCACAAGTGGTTAAAATTTTTAATTTAAAATGGATTATACCCTGAGTCTCCTCCATAATAAATATTGCATAAATAAATATATGTAATTATATGCTCTATACTAAGTAATATAAGTATTCATATAATCAACTTTGTTGTTTACCCTGAAGAACTATAGTTCTTGGGGTCACAAAGAGTTGGATATGACTGAATGACTGAACACACACACAGCCAACAAATTGTGTCTGACTCTTTTGTGGCTCCATAGACTGTAGCCCATCAGGCTCCTCTGTCCATGGGACTTCCCAGGATAGAATGTTGGAGTGAGTTGTCATTTCCTTCTCCAGGGGATCTTCCTGACTTAGGGATAAAACTCACATCTTCTTCATTGGCAGGTAAAACCTTTACCACTGAGCCACCTGGGATATAACATAAATATTCATGTAATCAATTTATCGAAATATAAGTTGATATATATAATTGTATTATCAATGTTTATGGCAAAGTATGCATTCATTTTGTATATACTTTTAAGTCATTGATACCTTGAAAGAATGCAAAGTATAAGTCCACTACATATGAACATTCAAGTTGTGAACTTTCAAAGATGCATGTGTTTGGATACCCAATCATGTAAGTTTATTTATTGTCACAAGAATTAATCCTCTATAAATGGTTGTACTCTACTGTAAAATACTGTATAGAGTACGTAGTATGGTATCTTTATTTCAAGCCCAGGATTCCAGAATCAAATATAAAAGCAGTGGCAGTGTAGCTGATACAGTACTTCCCAAACATCACTGATTCATTTTTTTCAAGAGAGTGGATAGAATCGAATCTAGCAAGGAACCAGAACCTGGGCCATTAATGTCAGACATGCATGAACTGCAGCTTGTCCTCCATCTCCTATTGCTGATGATCCTTCAGCTGTACCATTTCCCACCTCTTCCATTCAGTACCTATTCTTGTCTATTTACATGATGCCAGGCCAGCGCCTGTATGCCAGCTGTTGTACCATACTAATGTATCAAAGCACTGTACTATAACATGAAAAATGGTTAATTTTAGTGTTTGTTTTTTATGTATTTTTTTGTGTGAAAAGTATTATAAACCTGTTACAGTATAGTATTATATAGCTGATTGTGTTAGTTGGTTACCTAAGCTAATTTTATTGGACTTACAAACAAAATAGACTTATGAATGTGCTCTTGGAACAAAATTCATTCATGTGTAGGGGACTTACAGGAATAGAAATAACACCAAGGCTAGAAGCCCATTGGTATCTGGATAAATTATGTCTTACATCATGATTATTTTGGGTCTGTAGAGATAGAAAGCATTGTCTGCTTAATTTTGTAGATACTTCCTCAGGAGATTCATTTCAGAGTTAATCAAATACTGCTTTTGTTGTATGATTTAACTTTGTTAAACCAACAACCTATTCTCAAACAAGTAACATAGTTCAATATCATTTGAGCAGTGAAATACTAGGTAGTTGTTTCATTACAGGTAATTTACATTATTCATCTAAGTGTTTATAATGGATGATCTAACCCATACCCTCAGAGGCTTAACTTTTACCCCTTTGTTCACATCAAGAGCATAAAATTATGAGTTCTGTAAAGAAGAAAGTTCATAGAGTTGATAACTAACTGAAATAATGGATCCCTTTTGGGAAGTGCCTAGCTTCATGCATCTCTTAGATAGCAGGCACCAATTAGCTAAAATTGTAATTAAATTGAATATGTATATAAAGGTTCCTTAATTAGATCCACAGGGTGATGCAGCATCTGGATTTCAAGCCCAGCAGTTGTAAAGAGATTTTACAGCAAGGAAAGACTTGGATTCCTCAGCCAGTGTCTGGGGGCAGTTCTGAGGCTCCAACTTGAGCCCAGAACATAATTGCTCCCTCCACAGGAACAAGAGCCACTAGGAATGGGAGCATACACTATTCCTCAGTCTTGAGAGGTATCTATAAGTTTTTCATGCAGAAAGTATACTGTCTTACTAAACTGAGTTATTTTCCTATTTATGTCTAAAAACCAGGACAGAAAAAAGATGGAACTATATGATCTGAATACATATATTTGCTGCATATTTTAACTTTGTACTATTAAGAAAATTAAAAGCTACATTCCTTCTAAGTGTGCTGTGTAATACAGATTTCCTAGGTTGTGCTTGAGAGAGTTTGCCTATTCAAAATGATCTACTTGCCCCAAAGAAATTTTGGTATTTCACAAACTGTTCTTTTAAATTGAGCATTCACCATCCATTGAAACTTACCTTTAGCTTATAATACCTTGGTGAAGATGCCAGCATGTATACCCTTGGTCTATACATATAAAAATAATAGATCTTTCTGGAAAGGCATGTTTTAACTCAGATCCATCTGTGACAGCTGCTGTGATTACAAGTTATCCCCACTTAGATTTCCAAAATCTAACAAACTCCAAATAAAATTTAACAATGTTAAAATTTAAAGTAGAGATGAGGGCCAAGATAATAGTTTAACTACATAGCATTCATGTAGGAGACATAGTGAAAGTAGAAAGTATGTGAACATTAAGTGCCTTTATTATTCTCTATAGATTTCATCAGGCACCAGAAGATGTGAACATATGCTACCTTAGTTCATTTGCTCATCACTATGACTGAGCTGCCCCATTCTTGGCATTGTTAAGGAGTTAGACTCCCTAATATTTTAAGGATAATATTGATTAGGATTCCCTGAATACACTCAAAATTTGCAAACTTTGGTGACAAATCTCACTTTGTATATTATCAACCATGTGAAAGTGAAATATAAATCATTAAATCTGAGGTCAAATGCTCTCAAAATATATGCTATGTTGTGCTTTACAACTGATACTTTTGCAGTTAACATAAATCACCAAGAAAAAAGTGTCCTTAACAAATTTGGAAGTATATATTTTAAAATAGTTGTAAATTTAAACTACATAAATGCAGATCTTAGATGGATATATTTGTCAGAGGCAGAGAAGGCAATGGCACCCCACTCCAGTACTCTTGCCTGGAAAATCCCATGGATGGAGGAGCCTGGTAGGCTGAAGTCCAGGGTCACTAAGAGTTGGACACAAATGAGTGACTTCACTTTCACTTTTCACTTTCATGCTTTGGAGAAGGAAATGGCAACCCACTCCAGTGTTCTTGCCTGGAGAATCCCAGGAACGGGGGAGCCTGGTGGGCAGCTGTCTATGAGGTTGCACAGAGTTGGACACAACTGAAGTGACTTAGCAACAGCAGCAGCATTTGTCAGAGGTTCTGTATATTTTCATGTCAAAATCAGCAATCTAAGAAGTTTGACATATTGCGTTAGTCTGTGAGCTCCAATTTGGGTAGCTTATCTTCCAAATAGTTTGAGAACAAAACTATCTTCAATTTAGGCTTCAGGTTTTTATAAAATAGATTATTATGATGTATTCAATCAAATCGGTATTGTATTGCTTATGTTAGAGATAATTGCTTAATGTGGCTTTGTCTTATTTTATATTTTTGTTTATCATAAATTGATATCAAAAGCAAGTTCAGTATGTGGAGATTTCTCTGAAAGGTATTATTCAGTAGGACTTAATACTGGGTAGAACATCATGCTAGAATGATGGGGACATGGATCACAGCAAAAATAAAATCCAGGCTGATGATGGATTATTTTATTTGAATCACAAAAGTTTTCTCTTTATATAGCATGTTAAAATTTCTTAACCAAAGCATTCAAAGTTTTATTATATCAATGATATGGACAAGACTATCACAAAATTTAATAAAAGATTGAGTAAAATTAATAAACATACTGATTTGATAGAATGCATTACTACTTTCTTAAAAGAAACAAATGATCTTTTTCAGAGATCTCATAGATGGTCTATACTATACACATGGTATAAACAGGGAAACTTATTCATGAGAAAAAATGTTCAGTGAATTTAAAAATTATCATACTGCTTGTGCTGTGCTATGTGCTAAGTCACTTTGGTTGTGTCCAGCTCTTTGCAATCCTAGGGACCATAGCCTGCTGGACTCCTCCTCCCATGGGATTCTCCAAGCAAGAATCCTGGAGTGGGTTGCCATTTCCTTCTCCTGGGGATCTTTCCAACCCAGGGATGGAACCAGAATCTCTTATGTCTCCTGCACTGGCAGGCATGTTCTTTACCACTAGCACCACCTGGGAAGCCCAAGGTTGATTAGTACAGACTTATACAAAAGCATGATTTAAAAAAAAATCTATCACACAACTGCATATTTTTCTTTCTGTATTTTGAACATGTTTTACTTTGATAATTATTCTAAATTAAACCTATATATGTATGTGTCTGTGTTTAGTTACTCAGTCATGTCTGACTGTTGGCAACCCCATGCATGCAGCCTGCCAGGCTCCTCTGACAACTGCATTCTCCAGGCAAGAATACTGAAGTAGGTAGCCATCCTTTTCTCCAGGGGATCTTTGCAACCCAGAAATTGAACCCAAGTCTCCTGCATTGAAGGAGGATTCTTTACCAGCTAAGCCACCAGGGAAACCCCAAACCTACATCAGTTCAGTTCAGTTCAGTCAGTCAGTTCAGTTCAGTCACTCAGTTGTGTCTGACTCTTTGTGACCCCATGAATTGCAGCACGCCAGGCCTCCCTGTCCATCACCAACTCCCAGAGTTCATACAAACTAACGTCCATCGAGTCAGTGATGCCATTCAGCCATCTGTTGCCCCCTTCTGCTCCTGCCCCCAATCCCTCTCAGTATCAGAGTCTTTTCCAATGAGTCAACTCTTCACATAAGGTGGCCAAAGTATGGGAGTTTCAGCTTTAACATCATTCCTTCCAAAGAACACCCAGGACTGATCTCCTTTAGAAGGAACTGGTTGGATCTCCTTGCAGTCCAAGGAACTCTCAAGAGTCTTCTCCAACACCACAGTTCAAAAGCACCAATTCTTTGGTGCTCAGCTTTCTTCATGGTCCAACTCTCACATCTGTACATGACCACTGGAAAAATCATAGCCTTGACTAGACAGATCTTTGTTGGCAAAGTAATGTCTCTGCTTTTGAATATGCTATCTTTGTTGGTCATAACATTCCAAACCTACATATATGCAAATAATTTATATTCATTCCAAAATGAAGCATACATATACACATATATAATATAGATATATAATAAATGTATGTATACACACATATATAATTTATTTGTCATTCTCAACTGAGCAATTTATTGACCTAAATATCTACGATATATCTGACACTGAAGTTGGCACTTGTGGCATATGAGTAAGCATAGTAGGGCATTGCAGAGCCTTTATTTTCTGACGCTGATCATATTAGTATAAAAATTTTTTCTAAAAGATTTTTGTTTGCAATTAAGAAATATTCTCCAACAATTTCTATTGTTACAATTTCTATTATTACATAGTCAAATTTTTTCTACATTCAGTATAGCATTATTTATAGACATATACGTAATAAATGCTACAATAATTAGACAACATATAAAAATTTAAACCATTTGAGTTCAAGACTTGACCATCAAATCATAGTCAATTCATTTGCACACGCAAAATACTTAAAGCTTGTATAAGTGAAGAGATAGCATTCTGACTTCAGAGAACGTCCTTTAATGTTAAAGGGGAAATGACAAATTTATTCAAAACATTTAATACCAGTCCAAAATTTACATAAAAATTCAAAAAATCATATAAGAAATTTTTTTGACCATATATATTGTAGGGATATAATAAAGTCAGGACACAAGATAGTGTGGCTTTTGTGGAAGAACTTGATAATTATAATAGTTGTATTTATAAAGGTAGAGAGGATGTTACTGAACATTACAGGCAAGCAATCAATGCAAGTTGAGAATGACAAAATATGTTTCAAGTGTGGCACGATCTACAGAAATTATTTTTCTGTCAGCAATTTTCTAATAAGTATATTGATTTTTTGCTTAAGTTATCTTTAAATAGTTGTAAATAAACTTATAAGAATCATGATAGCCCACCTTATTCTATACCAGGGACTCTTCTTATTGTTTTATTTAGATATTGAGCCATTGATCTAGATATCTACAGCTCTATCTTGCTTTATTCTCAAAAAGGACATGTGAGACACAGAGAGATAAATTGATTTGCCCCAGGCTACCAGTTTACTAATTAATTACAGTCGATTATATTTTTAACCTGGGCTTCCCAGATGGCTCAGTGGTAAAGAATTTGCTTGCTAATGCATAGGATATAGGAAACACAGTTTTGATCTCTGGGTGGGGAAGATACCCTGGAGAAGGGAATGGCAACCCGATCCAGTATTCTTGCCTGGAGAATCCCATGGAAAAAGGAGCCTGGAGCCTGGCAGGCTCCAATCCCTGGAGTTGCAAAAAGTTGGAGATGACTGACTGACTGAACACACACATACACACACAGACGCTGATTCTAGTTACTTCATTCTGGATACTTCTATTTTCCCCTAAATTCACTTTGAAAAATTGCAAGTTTTTTAAAGACAAAAGAATATTTCCCTTACTGTTGTCTTTGTCAAATTCATATGTTAGTATAACATATGAGTTTTGTAAGTTTACAAGTTTGTGTTTGCCTAGGTTCCTATAAAGGTAAATGATCTAATATATTGAAAGTGCTTACCACAGTGCCAAATATGACGTATTACAAGCATTTGACAAATAAAAGTTAAACAAATAATAAAATAGTAGAAAGTAACAGGAAGAGAGAATAATATTGAGATAATAAGATAATTTTGAAAACTCCTACTTACTGTGTGCTAAGCATTATTTTAAACTGAGGCACAAGGAG
>SJYX01023258.1:0-23044 GCA_006410675.1 Oreotragus oreotragus
TTTTTTTTTTAAAGATTTTCCACCTTATATTTATTTGTCTTCTTCCTTTTTTAGTATTTTGTACACAATTTTGCAATAGCAATTCCTCAAGGATAGGGGTCATTCATACTATTCTTTAATCTCACCTGTTATTACTGTCCCTGACATACAAGGAATATTCAGCAGATAGGCCTACAGCTTGACCACAGAGTGCTTTTGACATATGCACTGATGAATGAGAGCTGGTTTGTGAAGCTGGATTATACAGGTGGACTGGAAACCTTCCACTGTGGGAATCCTTGAGGACACCTTAACTTCATTACATCCCTCACACCAACACATGTCTATATTTCCCACTCTTATGTACTTAAGCCATAATTCCCAGAAGACAATGTGACTCCATCCAGCCATAAGAATCATACAGTCTTAACAGAAGTTTGCCTCCATGTATTTGTTGCTTTTAACACCAATAGTAAATGAAATGGTGAATGAAATTTTTTTCATGTTTCTATATCATTTATATCTCCTTTGACTCTGTACTCTCCTAAAATAGCCAACCTGCCACATTTGATGAGTTATGGTAGGTGACAATAAAGACAATTCATATCATTAAATAAATCTTCCTCAATTTTCTGCATCCTAAGTAAAACATTCCTGTTTTACACATATAGTTTACGTTCTCTCTCATAATAATAAAAAAGGTGTCTCTCTTACTTTGAAATGGTACCCCTCTGCGCAAACACTTTACCCACAGTATTCTGTCTGAATTCTCTGCACTTCAGCCCACCGATCATACAAACTTTAGTCTGACTTTTCAACATTTTCTTGCTAATTCCCTCCCAGCATTTAAAATATTCAAGCTTTCTCATCTTAAAAAATATTTGATATTCCCACAAACCCATATGTGCCTCTCCAGCAACAAATTTTTTTTGCCATCTGTTCCTTGCAAGATCTACAAGATGATAGATATCATTTTCATTATTTTTAAAAAATTTTAATTGAAGGATAATTGCTTTACAGAATTTTGTGATTTTCTTTCATACATCAACAAGAATCAGCCATAGTTATTCCCGTGTCCCCTTCCTCCCAGAACTCCCTCCCATCTCCCTTCCCACCCCAGCCTTCAGCCTGTCTCAGAGCCCCTGTTTGAGTTCCTTGTTCCCTCAGCCCCTGTTCTGAGTCTTACAGCAAATTCCCATTGGCGATCTGTTTTACACATGGTGTTGTAAATTTCTGTTACTCTGTCCATACACCTCCGCTTCTTCCTCCTCTTCTCCTACCTTGTCCATAGGTCTGTTCTCTATGTCTGCTTCTCCATTGCCACTCTGAAAATAAAGTCATCAGTGCCTTCTCTTCAGATTCCATATATACGTGTCAGTATACAATATTTAAATTTCTCTTTCTGACTTACTTCACTCTATATAATGGGCTCTAGTTTCATCCACCTCATTAGAACAGATTCAAATGAATTCCTTTTTATGACTGAGTAGTATTCCACTGTATATATGTNCCCCACGGTGTCGCGCGGCTCGAGTTCTTTGACCACAAGGGGTCGAGCTCTGGAGGTGGCCGAGGGAGCTCGCGCCGCCTGGACTGCAAGGTGATCCGTCTGGCAGAGTGTGTGAGCGTGGCCCCCGTGGCGGTGGAGAGCCCCCCTGAGCCTGGCGCCGCAGCTTTTCGCCTGGACACCGCACAGCGATCCCACTTGCTGGCGGCCGACGCGCCGTCCAGTGCAGCCTGGGTGCAAACGCTGTGCCAAAACGCCTTTCCGGTGAGGGGCCCGGGGCTGCACTGGGCCCAGGAGGCGAGGCGGGGTGGGAGCAGTTACAGCAGTAGAGGAACTGGGCTGGCTCACACCCTGGGAATCGCGGTGAGGGAATCACAGCCTCCTTCATACTCCTTCTCTTTACCCCAGAAAGGCAGCTGGGCCCTGGCACCTGCGGAGAACCCACCCAAGCTTTCTGCCCTGGAGATGCTGGAGAACTCGCTGTATAGCCCCTCCTGGGAAGGTAGATGGCCTGAAAAGCCCCAGCAGGGATGGGGTGGAAAGAAAGGGTGTCCTAGGAGGGAAAGTAGGAAGCTCCTGAGANCACCCAAGCTTTCTGCCCTGGAGATGCTGGAGAACTCGCTGTATAGCCCCTCCTGGGAAGGTAGATGGCCTGAAAAGCCCCAGCAGGGATGGGGTGGAAAGAAAGGGTGTCCTAGGAGGGGAAGTAGGAAGCTCCTGAGAGCTGGCTTGAGAGGGAGAGAGAGTGAGAGAGAGAGAGAGAGTGTGTGTGTGTGTGTGTGTGTGTTTGTGTGTGTGTGTACTGTCTGCTCCCTTCCCCCACCCCAGTCCTGGCCAGGTCCCAGTCTACTCGGATATTCCTTCCAGGATCCCAGTTCTGGGTAACGGTGCAGAAGACTGAGGCCGCTGAGCGCTGTGGCCTGCACGGCTCCTATGTGCTGAGAGTGGAGGCAGAGAGGCTGACTCTTCTGGCCGTGGGGGCCCAGAGGCAGATATTGGAGCCACTCTTTTCCTGGCCCTACACTCTGTTGCGTCGCTATGGCCGTGACAAGGTAGGGTGCTGTCAAGACAGGACTGGCTAACTGGGTTGGACACCTGTGGGAGGAAGGGTGGACAGGAAGGTGGGAGACTGCACTCTAGATAACTCTTTCTTGCCTAGACCATGACCAACCTCCCTTTCCAGTGGTCTCTTCTTTGTAGGTCCCCTAACTAGTTCTAGCCCTGTGACTCACCTCCTCTGATGGCTCCTGGTAATGTGTTTCCCTCTACATCCTCTTCAGGTCATGTTCTCTTTTGAGGCTGGCCGCCGCTGTCCCTCCGGCCCTGGAACCTTCACCTTCCAGACGGCACAGGGAAATGACATCTTTCAGGCAGTCGAAACTGCTATCCACCGACAGAAGACTCAGGGAAAGGCTGGCCAGGGGCAGGATGTTCTCAGAGCTGATTCCCATGAAGGAGAAGTGGCAGACGGGAAGCTGGCTTCCTCCTCGGCCCCTCTGGAGCTCCCAGGCAGCCCTCCAGCCCTGTATGCTGAACCCTTAGACTCCCTGCGCATTCCTCCAGGCCCTTCCCAAGATTCCCTATACTCAGACCCCTTGGACAGCACCCCTGCTCGGTCAGGGGAGGGGACACAGTTAAAGAAAGCCCTCTACTGGGACTTGTGTGAGCATGTGCAGCAAAAGCTGATAAAGGCCAAGTTGACAGACCCTAAAGAAGACCCCATTTATGATGAACCTGAGGGCCTGGCCCCAGCCACTCTCCAGGGCCTTTATGATCTGCCTCAGGAGCCCAAGGATGCATGGTGGTGCCAGGCTCGGGCGAAGGAGGAGGGCTACGAGCTCCCCTACAACCCTGCCACGGATGACTATGCTGTGCCACCCCCTCGGAGCACAAAGCCCTTCCCAGCTCCCAAGCCCCAGGGCCTGGCCTTATCTGAATCTGGCAGTGGCAGCCAAGGCCATAGCTCAGACTCTGCCCTGTACAGCCAGGTCCAGAAAAGCGGGGCCTCAGGGAGCTGGGACTGTGGGCTCTCTGGAGCAGTGACTGACAGGACTGGGGCCAAGTCAGAGGGCTCCACGTGAGAACTGGGCGAAGATGAGGTTGCTGATAGGAGGACCATGGGGAAGGAGCACGGGGTCAAAGAAACCTGTTAGAACCAGCAGGAACCACAGGGGCCTGTGTACAGAGGCCAGGGTACAAGCGGAGTCAAGGGGAGGATTATCTGTCCCAAGAAGTCATGGAAGTGGGACAGAGTCATAAAGGGGCTCAGGGATGGGATCTGGGGGAGGCCAGCACCTATAAGTCATCCCCACCCAAGGAAGGGATAGCTGCTGGAGCAGAACTATAGGAAAGGGTATTTGGTCAGAGGAGGTGTGGTTTGAGAGGCTTGTATGGAAGTAAAGGGAGATGCTGAGCTGTGTCAGGATCCCTCCCCCTTCATTGTTCTTTACCATATATATATATTTTTTTTTTGGCACGGGTAAGTTTTATTCTCATTAAAGTCAGTTTGGATTTAAGAGATCTGTGTCTGTGAACAGTCATAAAGGGGACAGAGAGGCAAGATGTGCTGGGCAGACATTAAGAGAACCAGAAAGGTGTTGGGGGCCACTGAAGGAGGAAAGGGCCCCAGGGAGGGGGTGACCATTCAGAGTCTGAAAGGTCCAGTTAGGCCCACCTGGGGTGGGTGGGGCCCTGGGCATAACATCGGTAACCCTCAGTTTCCCCTGTTGCCCTTAGGTAAAATGGGAAAGCTTAATCATAGGCACAATCTCACAGGGTGGTTTGTATGGAAGGAGTTAAGTTTCTCAAGTACTTAATTGATTTGAAGTGCAGAATAAGCATTTTACAAAAGGTAGTTATTCTGTGGATGGACAAGGCTGCTGGGCAGGTGTGAGGCAAGGCGAACAGGGAGGGAACAGGCCTTTTTCATACCACCCTCTCCCCGTTCTCAGCTCTAGGATGGCCCCCTCCCCTTGTCTCTCTCTCTCTCACACACACACACAAACACAGTTTGCATGTAGCTAGCAAGCACCAGCCACTTTTCTGTTTGAAGGCAGATGGGACTTGCAATGTGATGGGAGGGGCACAGGCTTTGAAATGAAGCTTAGATTTCACTCCTACTTGTTTTTCATGAACTTGGAAAACCTCATCCTTCTCTCCTGAGGTCCAGTTTCCTGAAGGTGACCTGACATCATCCATCTGCTTACACAGAACTACAAGGAGAAATTTGGGTCTGGGAATACTCCTAACAATGCTAGAGACCTACTGGGTATTTATTCTTCATTTGTGTTAACAGTATCAAATGATAAAAAAAAAAAAAGTCCCTTCTTGGAGAAAGAAGAGGGTCAGAAGTGTCTCCTCATAGCCTGAGGAGTGGGGTGCTGAAAGCATTGGAGGCGGAGGAGGGGAAGGCTCTGTTTCCCAGTCACCTGGAGCTCGCAGAGGGTCAGTAAAAAAAAAAAAAGTCCCTTCTTGGAGAAAGAAGAGGGTCAGAAGTGTCTCCTCATAGCCTGAGGAGTGGGGTGCTGAAAGCATTGGAGGCGGAGGAGGGGAAGGCTCTGTTTCCCAGTCACCTGGAGCTCGCAGAGGGTCAGGTGGACAGAAGGCAAGTCTGGCCACAGAAAGCCACTGTGGGACAGATCTGGAACCTTGGCATGGATGTGCTTTAGCAGGGCAGTCAGGCTATGGCGCTAGTGACTTAGGGCCTTGAAGGATAGTCCTCCTCTGCCTCTTCTTCCTCCTTCTCTTCCACAGGAGGCTGGAAGAAGACTTCTGAGGAAGCTTTGCTGGCTGCTGGCATCTTAGGGGCTCTGCCAGGGGCTGGAGTCATATGCAGAGGGGCCACTGTGGCTCGCACTCGATTTATTTGCAAAGGCTCAGCCTGCAGAGAAAGCAAGAAGAGCTCTCTGTGAAGACTAGACAAGTCCTGATTTCCTATTCCATTCCCTGCTGGGTCTCCAGTCCTAACTCCTTCTTGGGTCCCATGAGTGACAGCCTCAAGGCCCAGAGCAGTGGAGTCCCCGTGGCTCTAGCCTCCACAATGCCTGTCTCCTGGCTGAGTGTCCTCCTCTGTTTGCTTGCCTACCAGCTGACTCATGGTGGGTTCTATTCCCACCTCTAGACTGTCTGTAGTTTGGAAACCTCTTTCTCTGATAACTTCAGGTAAGACAAAAGTTTTTTTCTATAGGCTTTGTTACTGAAAAACAAGGAAAAGATTTATAAGAGCACAAAAGGAAGCCCATATACTATAGAACATGGATTTCATTAAAATAAATCCTCCCCCGCCCCCCGTCCCAATTACTCTTCTCTCTTGAACTCTTGTCACTGGAGCCGTGTCTCTAAGCTTCTAACCTTGGTCAGCCTCCCTTTCCTCATCTGTAAAATGAGCATAACACCTACCTTGTAGGGATACTGTGAGGATTAAATCAGAAAAATATATGTGAGAGTACACGTCATAAAACCTGGCAAATAACTGTTGCTTCGTAAATAATAATTTCCCTTCCCTTGGGCATTTCTTATCCCACCTTCTTTCAACAGAGGCTGCGGTTGTGGTTCCAGTGCAGCCAGTTTGCTTAGTGGAACAGTGATCTGTTAAATGACTACTGAATTTCCCAAACATTGCAATTAAGATAACTAAATATTTATGTAAATGCCCAAGCAAAAAAAGTCCCAGTACTGCGTAAGGGTTGTAATTTTCTTTGTCTAGGGCGAAAGGCTTTTCTTCTCATTGGTCTCCCCATTGGTTCTTCCAGAGGAGATCAGGGAGCATCCCCCTTGGATGGGGTCAGGGGAAGAGGACTCTGGTGTTCTGGGCATAACGGGGAAGGAGGGAAGTACCTTTCTTACAAACCGGCTCTTCGAGCTTGGGTGGGACCGGCCACGAGGGTTGGCAAAGGTGCTGCGCAGGTGTGAGTACAGGTGGCTCCAGACTTGCAAGGGGTTGTAGATGGATTCTAGTTCCAGGTCATCAAGCATGCTCTGAAGAAGAGAGAGGAGGCGCCTCACTGGGAAACGTGAGGTCACAGAGCCCAAGATATCAGGCAGAGACCTGAGCGTGAGAAGCTGAGGAGGTGTGATGGCCCGGGCTTCACTGAAGGGTGTGAGAGAGATGCGTGTCCTCTCAGGTGTTCGGGCCCCCAGGTCTGAGTGCTTGTGAAGTGTCAAGCAGGGGTACAAGAAGTAGCAGCAACCGAATGGTGAGGGACACAGAGCATTCCGGCCCCAAGAACCATGTCACAGGATTCTGAGGGGCCAGAGTGCCATGAGGGTTACAAGGGAGCCAGTGTGTGAGGCTGTGAGGGAGGGGGAGTCGGGGGCTGGGGCGCTCCGTCTGCAAAGCAGGCACACCGAGTTCTCGGCCTGTGAGGCGAGCATAACCAGAGGACACGCGAGCAGAGCATTCCTGAGCAGTCAGGTTTTCCGGCCACAACATCCTGTGCCAGGAAACAACTGGCCCTGAAGTGAGACGCTGAGTGAGCCACGGCCACTCGTGCCCACCTCTCTCGCATCCCTGTGGCTGCCAAGCCAAGAGCACAATCCCAGGCTCTGTCCTCTCCGCACCTAAGCCGGGAATCTAGCAGCAGGGGCGTGGTTCCAGTTCTCTGTGCCGTGAGCCCCCCTCCCACCCTCAACTGGCGAGGCTGGCAGAGGAAATCCAGAATCCAAATCCAAGATGAGAGGAGGGGAAGGAGAAAAGTGGCCTTTAGAGCTGTTCCCTCCTTTGCATCATAGTCTCATTTTAAAGCTCTTCCTATTCTCAGCGCCTATACTGGCAGCCCTTGCCTCGTTCTCTCAGAGATAGCGGCACACAAACACACACATGCATTCAGAGGCTGCAGAGAAGGGCCACGAGGACACACCATCACACAGATGTGTGCTTTCTCCGCCTTGCCTCAGTTCCTTGCCTTCTCTGTTCCTCTTCCCATACTCCTGGAACCACTTCTCCCTTTGCTCCTGGGTCCTTTCCTTCTGGGGCTGGCTCGTTTCCCTCATCCCTTTCTTGAACTCCATTCTCTTCTCTCCCCTCTATCCCATGAGACCCGGGTTCACTTGCCTCCACAGTCTTGAGGCTGTCAGCAGGCATGTCCTCAGGTAGCAGGGGGAAAGGGCTGGGCAGCATCAGCTCCCGAGTGGCCACTGCCTTCACCAGCAGAGTGGGAGAGTGGGATGGCAGGATCACGTAAAAGGCGCTAGTGGGCTCTCTCGGTTTGTGTTCTTGATTCAGGGGCTCCCCCTTGGCCAATAGCAGCCATTCTCTTTTCTGAAACAAAGACATACAAAAATGTAGCCTCATCTTCAGTCTTTGACATGTTTGGAAGGTTAGTCCCAAATGCTGGCCTGTTTACTCTCCCTCCCCTCAACTAGTTCTAGACACTTTAAAGCAGTGCCATCATTTTGTGCGGCACAGAACTCTGAGGAGGTCTGGTAAGCCAGGCAGGGGGTAGGTGCCTGCAGAAGTTAATGGTTTCTTAACATTTTGCTGATTATCTGGAGATGCACCGTGTTCCTGAAGAACAGATCCAAAATGTCTGGAAAGTACCTGATGCTTCTCAAGTCCGTCAAATTGGATATAAATGATATAGAACTCACGGTATATGTGTGCATGGGGAGAATTTGCCCTGGTCCAAGGACATGGACTTTTTAAGACTGGAAGCGATGTTTGCTGGAAGGGATATTAGGAAATTGCAGGGCACTCCATTTCAGTTGGCTCAAGTAAAAAGTGAGGGCTTATTACTAGACTATCAGTTCTTTTTTTAAAAAAGTATTTATTTATTTATTTGACTGCACCAGGTCTAGTTGCAGCATGCAGGATCTTAGATTTTGGTGCAGCATGCAGGCTTTTCAGTTGCAGCAGGTGGGAAATCCTTCAAGTAACTTCTTATGTGGCTCAGGGTTTAGATTATTATCATTATTTTAGTTTTTTTTTTCATGCTGGTTCATGTATTTATTTGTAGATTAGTTTATTTATTAAGAATTTGTTGAATGCCCATTATGTCCCAAGCACTAGGCATGGGTATATAGAAATTCATTAGACATGTTCGTTGTCTCCTTAGAGCTTATAATATAGTAAGCAGAAGGTTTGTAAACTAATGTTTGTCCAAGATTTAGGATGCCCAGCTGTTTCAGTTTGTCCATCTTTAGCACTGAAAGTCCTGTATCCCAGAAGACACTTCAGTCTTGGGCAAACTGGAGCAACTGGTTACCTTTCTAAGACGCTTTGGAGAATAAAATATCTTGCCACCATGGCAAGTCTCTGGGGGCTAAAACTATGGCAGTGTGACATTTCTTACACCTCAGGCTTATGAGACAAATTCACAAATGTTATATTCTGGAATTACTAACAAAATCTGAATGTAGCACACAAAAAAATTATGACCCCTAGAATTTGAGTCCATTGATTTTTGAGACAATGGCTAAGATTATGTTAGAGAAGTGATATGTAGAAATACATGACATCTCTCAAAAGTAACTCCTGATGTGGGAACTATCAGAGGACTGGGAAAAGATTGATTTGAAAGGATTTTACAGGGTGCTTTAAAATTTCTGGACTAATTTACAGAGAGATTGACAGAGGCTCTTGAAGGAGACAGGCAAATATACCCTTATTAGAATGGTAAAGATATTAATTTATCTGCATTTCCTGGGAACATTCTGAAAAAGTAAGAGGTAGGGAAATTGAACTTTAAGGCCCCTATTTTGTCTCTGAATTTCTAACCTCTTCCTGGACAGTGATAATTTGAAGTCCTGGAACTGAGCTTGAACATGTTACCCAGGTCATGGGTTGACTTGTTCCTACAGGCATTGTACCTGTGATGAAAATATTTAATTGACAAGCCAGGTATCTGAAGTTGAGAAAAGGCAGTGGCATGGGGGTGTCTCAGAAGACCTTTGGGGTCCTCAAATTGAGCAGTGCTTAATGACTGGGTTGCTATTGTTCAGTCATTAAGTCATGTCTGACTCTTTGCGTCCCTGTGGACTGCAGCATGCCAGGTTCCTCTGTCCTCTACTGTCTCCTGGAGTTGGCTCAAATTCATGTCCATTTAGTTGGTGATGCTATCTAACCATCTCTTCCTCTGCCGCCCTCTTCTCCTTTTGCCTTCAGTCTTTCCCAGCATCAGGGACTTTCCAGTGAGTTGGCTTTTCCCATCAGGTGGCCAAGTATTGGAGCTTCAGCTTCAGCAACAGTCCTTCTGATGAATATTCAGGATTGATCTCCTTGCAGTCCAAGGGACTCTCAACAGTCTTCTCCAGCACCACCATTCAAAAGCATCAATTCTCCAGTGCTCAGCCTTCTTTATGGACCAACTCTCACATCTGTATATGACAAATGAAAAAAACAGAGCTTTGAATATACAGACCTTTGTTGGAGAAGTGATGTCTCTCCTTTTTAAGATGCTGTCTAGGTTTGTCATCGCTTTCCTTCCAAGGAGCAAGCCTCTTTTGATTTCACAGCTGAAGTCACCATCCACAGTAATTTTGGAGCCCAAGAAAAGAAAATCTGTCACTGCTTTCACTTTTTCCCCTTCTATTTGCCATGAAGTAATGGGACCAGATACCATGATCTTTGTTTTTTGAATGTTGAGTTTCAAGCCAGCTTTTACACTCTCCTGTTGCACCCTCATCAAGAGGCTCTTTAGTTCTTCTTCACTTTCTACCATTAGGTTTGTATCATCTGCATCTCTGAGGTTGTTGATACTTCTCCCAGCAATACTTGATTCCAGCTTGTGATTCATCCAGCCTGGCATTTTGCATGATGTACTCTGCATAGAAGTTAAATAAGCAGAGTGACCATATACGGCCTTGTACTCCTTTCCCAATTCTGAACCAGTCCGTTGTTCCATGTAAGATTCTAACTGTTGTTTCTTGACCCTCATATAGGCTTCTCAGGAGACAGGTAAGGGGTCAAGTATTCCCATCTCTTATTTCTCATAGTTTGTTGTGATCCACACAGTCAAAGGATTTAGCATAGTCAATGAAGCAGAAGTAGATGTTTTTCTGGAATTCCCTTGCTTCTTCTGTGTTGGCAATTTGATCTCTGGTTCCTCTGCCTCTTTGAAACCCAGTTTGTACATCTGGAAGTTCTCAGTTCACATACAGTTGAAGCCTAGCTTGAAGGATTTTGAGCATAACCTTGCTAGCATGTGAAATGAGCAAAACTGTATGCTAGTTTGAACATTCTTTGGCATTGCCCTTCTTTGGGATTAGAACGATTAGTTGACTGCTGAGTACTTTAGAATATGTTTTTTCTAATTCAAAAGAAAGGAGTATGAGTTGGATGCTGAATTTACCAGAAAGTGGATGAAAAAATTTCTACACTTATGTTGTGGTTAGGGACTTTGCTACATAAGGTGCCAGGGAGCTTAGATTTTAGGAGGTGGAGGTGGATTCTTAGTAGAACAGGTGTGACAGGGGGAGAATTGAATGACATGCTGTATTCCAAGTTCAGCCTGATTAAAGTCATCCTCTCGACTTCTACTTACTAAAGCTATGAAGGAAGGTGTGGTATGGCAGCCACTGCTGGTTTCCTGGCCACTGCCCCCACTCCCTTTCTCTCTGTTAGTCTTTCAGTGATTGTAACGTGGACTTAAATAATGAGACATCAGCAGAAGCTGCTAGGTGTGGCTTCTGGAAAAGCTTTGTAATATGCTGGCAGGCTTTTTGCGTCTGCACCCTACCCATTCTTTCTCCCTAAAAATTATGACCCCTAGAATTTGAGTCCATTGATTTTTGAGACAATGGCTAAGATTATGTTAGAGAAGTGATATGTAGAAATACATGACATCTCTCAAAAGTAACTCCTGATGTGGGAACTATCAGAGGACTGGGAAAAGATTGATTTGAAAGGATTTTACAGGGTGCTTTAAAATTTCTGGACTAATTTACAGAGAGATTGACAGAGGCTCTTGAAGGAGACAGGCAAATATACCCTTATTAGAATGGTAAAGATATTAATTTATCTGCATTTCCTGGGAACATTCTGAAAAAGTAAGAGGTAGGGAAATTGAACTTTAAGGCCCCTATTTTGTCTCTGAATTTCTAACCTCTTCCTGGACAGTGATAATTTGAAGTCCTGGAACTGAGCTTGAACATGTTACCCAGGTCATGGGTTGACTTGTTCCTACAGGCATTGTACCTGTGATGAAAATATTTAATTGACAAGCCAGGTATCTGAAGTTGAGAAAAGGCAGTGGCATGGGGGTGTCTCAGAAGACCTTTGGGGTCCTCAAATTGAGCAGTGCTTAATGACTGGGTTGCTATTGTTCAGTCATTAAGTCATGTCTGACTCTTTGCGTCCCTGTGGACTGCAGCATGCCAGGTTCCTCTGTCCTCTACTGTCTCCTGGAGTTGGCTCAAATTCATGTCCATTTAGTTGGTGATGCTATCTAACCATCTCTTCCTCTGCCGCCCTCTTCTCCTTTTGCCTTCAGTCTTTCCCAGCATCAGGGACTTTCCAGTGAGTTGGCTTTTCCCATCAGGTGGCCAAGTATTGGAGCTTCAGCTTCAGCAACAGTCCTTCTGATGAATATTCAGGATTGATCTCCTTGCAGTCCAAGGGACTCTCAACAGTCTTCTCCAGCACCACCATTCAAAAGCATCAATTCTCCAGTGCTCAGCCTTCTTTATGGACCAACTCTCACATCTGTATATGACAAATGAAAAAAACAGAGCTTTGAATATACAGACCTTTGTTGGAGAAGTGATGTCTCTCCTTTTTAAGATGCTGTCTAGGTTTGTCATCGCTTTCCTTCCAAGGAGCAAGCCTCTTTTGATTTCACAGCTGAAGTCACCATCCACAGTAATTTTGGAGCCCAAGAAAAGAAAATCTGTCACTGCTTTCACTTTTTCCCCTTCTATTTGCCATGAAGTAATGGGACCAGATACCATGATCTTTGTTTTTTGAATGTTGAGTTTCAAGCCAGCTTTTACACTCTCCTGTTGCACCCTCATCAAGAGGCTCTTTAGTTCTTCTTCACTTTCTACCATTAGGTTTGTATCATCTGCATCTCTGAGGTTGTTGATACTTCTCCCAGCAATACTTGATTCCAGCTTGTGATTCATCCAGCCTGGCATTTTGCATGATGTACTCTGCATAGAAGTTAAATAAGCAGAGTGACCATATACGGNCTTTCTACCATTAGGTTTGTATCATCTGCATCTCTGAGGTTGTTGATACTTCTCCCAGCAATACTTGATTCCAGCTTGTGATTCATCCAGCCTGGCATTTTGCATGATGTACTCTGCATAGAAGTTAAATAAGCAGAGTGACCATATACGGCCTTGTACTCCTTTCCCAATTCTGAACCAGTCCGTTGTTCCATGTAAGATTCTAACTGTTGTTTCTTGACCCTCATATAGGCTTCTCAGGAGACAGGTAAGGGGTCAAGTATTCCCATCTCTTATTTCTCATAGTTTGTTGTGATCCACACAGTCAAAGGATTTAGCATAGTCAATGAAGCAGAAGTAGATGTTTTTCTGGAATTCCCTTGCTTCTTCGGTGTTGGCAATTTGATCTCTGGTTCCTCTGCCTCTTTGAAACCCAGTTTGTACATCTGGAAGTTCTCAGTTCACATACAGTTGAAGCCTAGCTTGAAGGATTTTGAGCATAACCTTGCTAGCATGTGAAATGAGCAAAACTGTATGCTAGTTTGAACATTCTTTGGCATTGCCCTTCTTTGGGATTAGAACGATTAGTTGACTGCTGAGTACTTTAGAATATGTTTTTTCTAATTCAAAAGAAAGGAGTATGAGTTGGATGCTGAATTTACCAGAAAGTGGATGAAAAAATTTCTACACTTATGTTGTGGTTAGGGACTTTGCTACATAAGGTGCCAGGGAGCTTAGATTTTAGGAGGTGGAGGTGGATTCTTAGTAGAACAGGTGTGACAGGGGGAGAATTGAATGACATGCTGTATTCCAAGTTCAGCCTGATTAAAGTCATCCTCTCGACTTCTACTTACTAAAGCTATGAAGGAAGGTGTGGTATGGCAGCCACTGCTGGTTTCCTGGCCACTGCCCCCACTCCCTTTCTCTCTGTTAGTCTTTCAGTGATTGTAACGTGGACTTAAATAATGAGACATCAGCAGAAGCTGCTAGGTGTGGCTTCTGGAAAAGCTTTGTAATATGCTGGCAGGCTTTTTGCGTCTGCACCCTACCCATTCTTTCTCCCTAGGACAGGACTTGATCTTAAGGTGCAGCAGCCGTCTTGTGACCATGAGGCAGCAGGCATGAGGATGAAGTACACCTGCTAAGGATGCTATGGGGAAAACGGCAAGAGCCTGGGCCCTTGACGGCACTGATCAACTGCATCAGCCCCAGAATTCTGTCCTTGAACTTTTGTTATGTGAGAAAAATAAACTCTTGATTACTCAAAGTAGAGTTGGGTTGGTTTTCTGTTAGTTACAGCCAGATGGATCTTTCACAGATTTCAAAGAAAAAGAAAAGGATGTGGTTATTTACTTCTAGTATATGGGAAAACAGGAGTAGAAGGGACAATTCAATGGCACTGGTGGAGGCCTTGCTAGAAGGGCAGGTGGGAGTTTATCATCATCAGGTGAAAACTCTAATCTCACTAAACCATTCCTCCCTTGACTTGCCATC
The DNA here is from genome assembly GCA_006410675.1 of Oreotragus oreotragus. Taxonomy (NCBI): domain Eukaryota; kingdom Metazoa; phylum Chordata; class Mammalia; order Artiodactyla; family Bovidae; genus Oreotragus; species Oreotragus oreotragus. The sequence goes on from SJYX01023258.1 coordinate 14,084, forward strand.
AATGATGAAAAAGTGAAAGTATTAGTCACTCAGTCCTGTGTGACTCTTGGCAACCCCATGAACTGTAGCCCTCCAGTCTCCTCTGTCTGTGGAATTCTCCAGGCAAGAATACTGGAGTGGGTTGCCATTCCCCTCTCCAGGGGATCTTCCTGACCCAGGGATTAAACCTGGGTCTCCTGCATTATGGGCAGATTCTTTATCATCTGAGCCACCAGGGAAGCCATCAATGTAATGACCTGGGACCAAATCCATCCATTAAAGAAGCACTGGCCAGCTCCTGAGTGGGAGTGTTCCTGAGGCAGCCACTGAGGGTGCGGAAGAGCCAAGAGCGCTCATTTTGCATTGCTTGTGGGAAGAGACACATTTCACTGTCATCATGTGTCTAGTAAGAGAAATTACAGCCAGCTATAGTAAAGCCATACATACCTGGGGTTTTTGGAATCCGGAAGGGTGTCAGGAGGAAGCTGTTAATTTGGCATTCTTTGCTTATTCTCTCCCTCCAGCAGGCAGGATGCAGGAGGGGAAGAAAAAGAAGCCACAGTGCCAGCTCGCCTGCTGCTCTCACACTGGCCTCCACAGAGGAGACCATGGGAGACGGGGAATGGGATTCCAAACCCCCGAGGAGCAGACTGTATATTCTTGTCAGATGAACATGGAACATTCTCCAGAACAGATCGTGTGATAGGCCATAAAACAAACTGTACTAGTTTAAAAAATGAAAATCATCCAAAGTATCTTCTCTGATCACAGTAGAATGTAATTAGAAATAAACAAAGCAAAGAAATTTGGGAAATTCATAACTATAAGAAAATTAAATAACATACTCCTAAGTAATCAATGGATCAAGGAAGAAATCACAAAGAAAATTAGAAAACAATTTGAGATGAGTTTAAGTAAAAACAAAACATACCAAAACTTATGAAATACAGCCAAAGCAGTGCTTAGAGGGAAATTTATAGCTAATAACTTCTCTATTAAACTAAAAAGAAAAAAGATCTCAAATCAATAGCTTAATCTTCTACCTTAAGAAACTAGAAAAAGAAGACCAGACTAAACTTAAAGCAAGTAGAGGAAGGAAATTAAAAAATTACTGGAGTAGAAAAACATAAAATAGACAGTATAAAAATAATAGAGAAAATCAATGGAACCAAAGTTGGTTCTTTGAAAAGATCAATAGAAATGTAAAAACCTGTTAGCTAGATTGATAAGGGAAAAAGAGAAAATATCTAAATTACTAAAATAAAAAATAAAAGAGGTAGCAGTGGTTAGGACGCCATGCTCCCAATGCAGGGGGCCTGGGTTTGATCCCTGGTCAGGAAACTAGATCCCCCATGCCTCAATTAAGAGTTTACATGCTGCAACTAAGACCTGGCACCACCAAACAAAAATAAATATTAAATTAAAAAAAGAGCTAGCATCACTACTGACCTTACAGAAATGAAAAAGATTATAAGGGAATATTATAAACAATTGTATGACAACAAATTAGGTAACCTAGATGAAAAGGACAGATTCTTAGAAAGACACGAACTGCTAAGACTGACTCAACAGGAAATAGCAAAATCTTCTGAATAAATAAATCTGTGTCAGGAGTCCCCAAGACTACTCCTGGGTTGAGTGATTCACTAAGAGGACTCACAAGATTTAGCATAAATATGACTTATTATAGCAAGAGAATACAAAAGAAAATCAGCATGGAGAAAAGACTCATGGGGTGAAGTTCAGAGGAAACAAAGTGTAAGCTTTTAGAAGTCCTCTACCTATAGAATTGGGCTTCCCTAGTGGCTCAGCGGTAAAGAATCCTCCTGCAATGAAGGAGTTGCAGGAGATGCAGGATTGACCCCTGGGTTGGGAAGATCCCCTGGAGGAGGCATGGCAACCCACTCCAGTATTCTTGCCTAGAGAGTCTGATGGACAGAGGAGCCTGTGGGCTATAGGCCATATGGTTGCAAAGAGTTGGGGGCATGACTAAAGCAACTTAACATGCACACACACACACTGCAGAGTCACAGAAGATACTTAACTCCTCTAGTGTCAAACTGTGACAATATATGTAAAATGTTGTCTCCCAGAAGTCATGAGAGACTCAGTGCCCAACAGTTTTTTGGAGGCTGGTCACATAAGCACCTTGTACCCAGCACATCCCAAAGTTCTAGACTCCTGTAAGAAAAGCAGATGCCAGCACATACTTTTGCACAGTGAGCCACTGGGGGATGGTGGGAACACTCCCTAAATCCAAATTCCCATATGCTAGACAAGGGTTGATCTTGTAAGCAGGACTTTCTAAGGAAAGAAATCTCAGGCCTGCTCTATTAACTTTTTGGCACAATCTATAACAAGTAAAGATATACAATTAGTAACTAGAAGATTTTCCACACAAAAAATCAAGGCCTAGGTGGCTTTACTGGTGAATTGTGCCAAACCATTAAATAAATATCATTAATATTTCACAAATTCTTCCAAGAAAGTAGAAGATGAAGGAAAGCTTTGCAACTAATCTACGAGGCTAGTATTACCCTGATGCTAAAGCTGGAAAAAGACATCACAAGAAAATTATAGACCAATATTCCTTATAAATATAGATGCAGAAATCCTCAGCAACATACCAGCCAACCAAATTCAGCAAATACAAAAAGGATTATACACTAAAAGTGGGGTTTATTCTAGGAATGCAAGGTTGGCATAATATCTGAAAGACCAAACAACGTAATACATCATGCTAATAGACTAATGGATGGAACTACACAATTATCTCAATAAAGGTAGGAAATGCATTTGATAAAATTCATGATAAAAACATTCAACAGAATGGAACTTCCTCAACCTATCAATGGCCTCTATAAAAAACTTACAGTTAACATCATAGGTAGTGGTTAAAGACTGGGTGCTTTGCCCCTAAGATTAGGAGCAAGACAAAGATGTGTGCACTTGTCATTTCTATTCAACAACGTTGTAGATGTATTGAAGGCCAAAGAGCCATTTCCCACATTTCTGGACTATTAGCCCCACTAGGATTATGAGCATGTTAATACCCTAGCACTTGAGGGCTAGTATTTTTAAATTTTGATTTAGAAAAATATAATAATGTCACATTTCTCAACATCAGAGAGCTAAGGTGTATATTCATACCATTTACCAGTTCTGTGAAGGTCAAAATAGATGTGACAATGGGTACATGGGTGGGGACAGGGAAAAAAGGATGAGTAGGGGCAGGCTGTGGTGGGAGGCAGGAACAGCTTCATAGTGAAGGTATTTAAGCAGAATCTGGAAAAAAGTTAAAAAAATTTGTGTGGCTAGAGGCAAGGGGAAGGGAGCAGCATGAAAAAGGGTGTGGTGGTGTGAAGCAGTTTAGCATCTTTGGGAAACATTTAGTAATTTATAAGTATGGCTGGTGTGGAGGACAGAAGGGACATGGTGAAAGATGAAGCAAGAGGCTGGGTCACAAGAAGGCTACTGATGCTGTGCTATCCTGCTATTCTAGCCCCTGTCTGTATACACTGGAGGCTGTATACTCTAACTACATTCTGATCATTTTTGACAAATGGCCCTTGACCTGCCATCACCCCACTCTCAGCTTAGATTCTTGCTCTTGACTCTTTGCCTAATATAACCAAGGAATTTCCATTTCCCCACCCATTTACAGCCCAACCAAGTCATTGCCTATGTACTTCGACTTCTGCTGGGCATACCTTGGCTTGAATCCTGTCACTTCTGTGGCCAATTAGGGCAGACATGGGCTGTAAAGCTCTGGAATGTGTATCCAGAAACTCTGACATTTTAAGTTGGAAACTGAAAGATCTATTAAATATTTAATATAAAGATCTATTAAATAGGCAGTATTTTCATTTCTTTTCCTAGTTCACACAGACATGACTTTGTGAGAGAAATGAGGATGTGGAAAGTGAGTCACTAGCTACATAATGGGGACTATGTAGTAGGATTTGGTAACTGAAAAGATGTTTTCCTAGTGATGAATAAATTCATCTAATAAATACTTGGAAAAATTATGTATATAATTCCCTACCACATTCTCCAAAGTGGTTATCCAAGTTTAGAAAAAGGCAACAACAACAACCACAAAAATAGACAATTAGGGGGATTGGACAAAGGAAATAAAAGGTGCTGCTCCACGCTCAGTTGCTTAGTCATGTCCGACTCTTTGCGACCCCAGGGACTGTAGCCCGCCAAACTCCTCTGTCCTGGAATTTTCCAGGCAAGAATACTGGAGTGGGTTGAAGGGTGATAGTAGAGCCAAGATTAGATAAGATCATAAAAATGCAAACCGCCCACTTTTGCTGGAAGCTATGCCCAGGAACCTGAAAATGAGAACACGGTGGAACCAGCCAACTAACTGAGGGTAAACTAGAAAATGTATTACAGATTGTCCAGTCAGACAAAGGATGCAAAAGGGAATAAATGAACATTTAATAACCTTCAACTTCTACATTTAAGTGGGTTGGAATGGCCAGAGGCAGACTGGTTTTCCTGCCTAGAGTATCTGTGAAAGCTGAAAAATATATAGAAACCATTTGATTGAGGGTTGTGAGGAAGTGCTGAGACAATAGAAGTGAGAGGTAGCTAAATTTCTGGAAAAGGAAGAATTCAGAGAAGTGAGGGAGGTATTGTAATCCTGAGGGCATATGTTTATTTTGAGTTGAAGGGAATGGTGGTTGGGAACTGAGAATCTAGGATTTATATCTCCTGAGGCACTTGCAAGGGAAACTAGCAGAACTTGTTGGTGGAGACTTGACAGGGGTACGACGGGTGCTCAAGTCAATTTCTCACTTAGCATATTTGCCAAATACTGGGGCTGCATGGAGCAGAGGACAAAAACACCCAAGGAGAAAGCCTCTAGAAGTAGAGCATTTTAGCAGACTTGAGAAACAGTCATGAGAGTTGGGATCGTCAAGCGTATTACAGACCAGGTTTTCAGTGGAAAATTCTAGAGGGCCTGGAGCAAACCAGGGGGTAGATTGAGACTTAGCAGAACTTCAGTCCAGCCTTGACTCAGCACAGCTCCTGAGTAGAAAAGAATGATTTGTCAACGCTATCTGCTTAGTGCAGGGCAGGATAAACTTGCTCAGAGGAAGCTAACACCAACTGGAGCCTTTATAATTTCTTTAGGCACAATGAGCATCTTTCATTAAAATATTACCAGGTTCACCAAAAGACAAGACACATGTCTAAAAAACCAAATGAAGAGAGACAATAGATATAGAACTACAAGTGATCCAGGTGTTGAGTTTAGCAAAGTACCTTGAAATAACTATGATTAGTTTGTTTAAAAAATATGTTAAAATGTGGAGAACTTCTCTAGAGAATTAGAATCCATAAAAAAGAAACATATGTAATTCACAGAACTACTAACCAACCATTATGTACAAATTATATGCCAGATGTATGCCAGGTGCTTTACACATGTAGTATTACTTAGTCATCTTAAAAAACCACACGAGGTATTTTTTATTGTCTTGTTTTACATGTGAAAGAGACAAGGGTTACTAATATGTCCATCATGCACCTTCTCCCTCTTTTCCCTTCTCTCACACTCCACTTCTACTCATGAAAGGAGAAGCTGTGTGGATTCTATTCCTGTATATTTTAGATAGGTAAAGAGAGGCAGGACCTAAGAGGGAAGGGACTATGTTAGAGAGGCTAAATCAATCTGTAGAATATATGTATACATATATGGCTGAGAGGGGAAGGAGCTAGAGAAACAGGGGCTGGAACAGAGTCTTAGTTTCTGTGTGTGCATGTATATGAAAGGCTCTTAGAACATCTCTAGGTTAAATATGACTGAAGAGTAGAGGAAGAAAATTTGAAAAATACCATTGTGGGTAGTGAACTATTTCCTATTTGGTGTTCTTTGAAAGCACACATAAATTAATTTTAAAATTACTATTTGTCTTCTGGGTAGTGCTTCTTTATATGCCATTTATATGGAGACTAAAGCACATGAGGCCTCTAGATTTGTTAGGGTTAAAAATAGATAAATATGTTTAGAGAGGTTACGTATATGGCCTAAGTTCACACAATCGAAACATAATGAAGCTTTCAGAAACCTAGGACCATCTGATTCCAAAGCCCATGCTTTTCATGGACAATATAAACTGTATTTTACCACAACAGATTAGAAAACTGCCTGGCCTTACCATCACCCTGATACCAAAACCAAAGATGCCACACAAAAAAAGAAAATTATAGGCCAACATCACTGATGAACATAGATGCAAAAATCCTCAACAAAATTCTGGCAAACAGAATCCAACAACATATAAAAAGGATCATACATCATGGTCAAGGGGGCTTTATCCCAGGGATGCAAGGATTTTTCAATATATGCAAATCAATCAATGTGATACACCATATTAACAAACTGAAAGATAAAAGTCATATGATCAACTGAACAGATGCAGAAAAAGCTTTTGACAAATTCAATACACATTTATGATAAAAAAAACTCTCCAGAAAATAGGCTTAAAAAAATCTCAACATAATAAAGGCCATATATGACAAACCCACAGCAAACATTATTCTCAATGGTGAAAAACTGAAAGCATTTCCTCTAAGATCAGGAACAAGACAAAGGTGTCCACTCTCACTGCTATTATTCAACATAGTTTTGGAAATCCTAGCTACAACAATCAGAGAAGAAAAAGAAATAAAAAGAATCTTGACTGGAAAAGAAGAAGTAAAACTCTATTTGCAGATGGCATGGTACTATACATAGAAAACCCTAAAAATGCCACCAGAAAATTACTAGAGCTAATCAATGAATATAGCAAAGTCACAGGATATAAAATTAATAACATAAATCTCTTGCATTCTTATACACTAACAATGAAAAGTCAGAAAGATAAATTATCCCATTCACCATGGCAACAAAAAGAATAAAACCCCTAGGAATAAACCTACCTAAAGAGACAAAAGACCTGTATGCAGAAAACTATAAGACACTGATGAAAGAAATCAAAGACGACACAAATAGATGGAGAGATACCATGTTCCTGGATTGGAAGAATCAGTATTGTGAAAACGACTATACTACCCAAAGCAATCTACAGATTCAATGCAATTTCAATCTCTATCAAACTACCAATGGTATTTTTCCAGAATTAGAACAAAAAAATTCACAATATGTATGGAAACACAAAAGACCCTGAATAGCCAAAGCAATCTTGAAAAACAAGAATGGAGTTGGAGGAATCAACCTGTCTGACTTCAGACTATACTACAAAGCTACAGTCATCCAGACACTGGCACAAACCAGAAATATAGTCCAATGGAACACTGGCACAAAAACAGATACACAGACCAATGGAACAAAATTGAAAGCCCAGAGATAAACACATGCACTTATGGGCACCTTATCTTTGACAAAGGAGGCAAGAATATACAATGGAGAAAAGATAGTCTCTTCGATAAGTGGTGCTGGGAAAACTAGACAGCTACATGCAAAAGAATGAAATTAGAACACTTCCTAACACCATACACAAACATTAACTCAAAATGGATTAAAGACCTAAATATAAGACCAGAAATTATAAAACTCTTAGAGGAAAACATAGGCAGAACACTCTGACATAAATCGCAGCAAGATCCTCTATAACTCACCTCCTAGAGTAATGGAAACAAAACCAAAAATAAAAAAACAGGACCTAATTTAACTGAAGAGCCTTTGCACAGCAAAGGGGACTATAAACAAGATGAAAAGACAACCCTCACAATGGGAGAAAGCAGTAGCAAATGAAACAACTGACAAAGGATTAATCTTCAAAATATACAAGCAACTCATTCAGTTCAATACCAGGAAAACAAACAATCCAATCAAAAAGTGGGCAGAAGACCTAAACAGACATTTCTCCTGAGAAGAAATACAGATGGTGAATAAACACATGAAATGATGCTCAGCATTGTTCATTACTAGAGAAGTGCAAATCAAAACTATAATGAGGAGGTATCACTTCACATGGGCTGGAATGGTTATCATCAAAAAAATCTATAAACAGTAACTGTTGGAGAGGGTATGGAGAAAAGGGAACTCTCTTACACTGTTAGAGGGAATGCAAATTGATATAGCCACTATGGAGAACATTATGGAAATTCCTTAAAAAACGAGGAATAAAACTACCATATGACCCAACAATCCCATTACTGGACATACACCTTGAGGAAGTCATAATTTAAAAAGACACATGTACCGCATTGTTCATCACAGCACTATTTACAATAGGTAGGACGTGGGAGCAACCTGGATGTCCACTAACAGATGAACGGATAAAGAAGCTGTGGTACATATACACAATGGAATATTACTCAGCCATAAAAAGGAACACATTTGACTCAGTACTACCAAGGCAGATGAATCTAGAGCCTATTATACAGCGTGAAGTAAGTTCAGACAGAGACAAATATTGTATATTAATGCACATATATGGAATTTAGAAAGATGGTACTGATGAGCCTAACTGCAGGGCAGCAGTAGAGATGCAGACACTGAGAACAGCCTTGTGGACACAGTCTGTGTCCACAAGGGGAAGGAGAAGGTGGGGCGAATTGAGAGGGTAGCATGGAAACGTATACATTCAGTCAGTCAGTTCAGTCGCTCAGTCGTGTCTGATTCTTTGCGACCCCATGAATTGCAGCACGCCAGGCCTCCCTGTCCATCACCATCTCCCGGAGTTCACTCAGACTCACGTCCATCGAGTCCGTGATGCCATCCAGCCATCTCATCCTCGGTCGTCCCCTTCTCCTCCCGCCCTCAATCCCTCCCAGCATCAGAGTCTTTTCCAATGAGTCAACTCTTCGCATGAGGTGGCCAAAGTACTGGAGTTTCAGCTTTAGCATCATTCCTTCCAAAGAAATCCCAGGGCTGATCTCCTTCAGAATGGACTGGTTGGATCTCCTTGCAGTCCAAGGGACTCTCAAGAGTCTTCTCCAACACCACAGTTCAAAAGCATC
>SJYX01023258.1:23864-43584 GCA_006410675.1 Oreotragus oreotragus
TTTGTTTTCTGAATGTTGAGCTTTAAGCCAACTTTTTCGCTCTCCTCCTTCACTTTCATCAAGAGGTTTTTTAGCTCCTCCTCACTTAAGTAAAATTAAGTAGCCAGTGGAAATTTACTGTATGATGCAGGTAGCTCAAATCTGATGCTCTGTGAATAACCTACAGGGGTGGGATGGGGTGGGAGGTGGGAGTGAGGTTCAAGAGGGAGGGAACATATGTATACCCATGGCTGATTCATGATATATAGTAGAAACCAACACAATAGTATAAAGCAATTATCCTCCAATTAAACATAAACAAATTAAAAAATAAAAAATTTAAATGGTATTTATGGACATTTATTGAGAACCTGCTGTGTTCCATGTACTGTTCTAATCATGGGACTATAAAGAAAAATGCAAAGCTGCTTGTTACCAATGAAATCATTATTGGCATAAAGTACTACTTGAATTACATTGAAAACATTCCTACCAAATAAAGAAAATGAGAAAAGAAAAAAGAAGACTGCCTGGTCTTGACTTCCAACAAAGAGAGATAGCAAAATAAGTTTCTACTCTAAACCTAAATTTGAAGAAGGCTGAGGAATTAGTTGGTAAAATGGGGAAGTGGTAGAAATTTCAGGAAAAGGCAACCATGTTTTCCTAGAGTCTGAGTAATCAAATTTATATCATAGGCTTTAACCAAAATCATAGGATCATATATTTTAGAAACAAATTGAAGTATACTTTCCTCCAAAAAGAAACAGAATATACACAGTCTACTGGTAAATACAGACATCCAGAAAGGCCTCATTGCAGGAGCAACATCTGAGCTGAGTCCTTCAGAATGAGGTAGAATTTGAATAGATGGAAATAGGAGAAGGGACATCATGAAAAAAAGTTCAATGGTGGGGTGACTTTAAGTTTGTATATTAATTTGGTTGGACTGTATGATACAGGAAGGAGAATAAATGGAGGCAAAGATGGAGTTTGAATACCTAGCTAAGGAATATAGACTTTAAAATATGATTAATAGTAAGCCACAAAATAGTTTTAAGCTGAAGAGTGGCAGGATCAGTGCTGTGTTTCAAGAAGATTAACCTGGCAGCAGTATGGAAAGTGGATTGGGAAGGGGAAACACTAAAAGCATTGAGCCAAGTTAAGCGATTACCGTAATATTAAAGGAAAGAGGGGAAGGGGGCTTGGCCTAAGATAATGATAATAAGAATAGAGAGGAAAAAATACATACAATAGATGTTATGGTGTTAGAGGAGGCCAGGTGACATTAGGGGAATGCTTTAAGAAGATGAACCTGACCTAAAGAACAGAGCAAATTAGAAGAGTGACTGGACATAGGGAAGTGAATTAGGAGTTTATTAAAGAAGTCTTGGTGAGAACAAGCAGTGGGAAGGGGAAGGGAAGAACAGTTACAACTCATGAGAAAAAATTTGATATGACTTAGGAATGAAATGGGTGTAAAGGGTGAGAAGGCTGAAAGTGACTGAGGTTTCAAGCCTGGGTGAGTAAACAGTGGTGGAGCTGCTATTAACAGAAAGACAGAAGTTAGAATGAGAAGTTAGCTGGAGGGGAAACAACAAAGTGAGAAACAGAAGTTAAAAAAAAAAAAAGAAGTCAAAAGATTTACATGGGGAGCTGATGACATCAGATTTTGAAAGAACATATGAAAGAGGTGTGAGAAAGAATTAAACCAAGGATGGGCTTAAAGAAGTGCTGAGAACTTGTAAAAATAGGATAAGGAAGGTTAAAACTCTAAATAAGTCTTGTCACATAGTAGGGACTCCAAAAGTATTTAGTGTTGAATGAATGAACAGAAGCTTGTGAATTTTTCCCGCCATAACACACTGTCTTTCAGGCTTTTTGCTGCTTGGAGATGCCATGTGAGAAGCAAGAAGGGAGAGCCATTCAAACACTATTTTGCTTCTTTCCTTTCTAGAAAAGGAGAGAGATCTTTGATCTGATGGAGTGGAGCACAAGAAGCACAACATGGGTAAAGAACTAAGTACTTACTACCAGTTTAAGTGAATTCAAGTCCAGTGAAGCACAGAGGCACGGGGTGTTAAGTGAAGGGAGAAGGATTAGCTTTGGCGCTGTAGTCTGTGTTTATCTGGCTACACTGGTAGCAGAAACTTAGCCAAGGAGTTAAAAGTATGACATATATTTTTTAAAAGTACGTAGTCAGCAGAACTACTTTCAAATTCTGACTAGATCACTGCAGTAGCTGTGTGACCTTTGGTAAGTCACTTGATCTCTTCAGTCTTCCCTATCTGTAAAAACAGGGATAGCAACCCATCTCATGGAATTACTGTGAGGATTAAATGAGTTAAGATATGCAAAGCACTTGGTTAAGTGACTAGCTCTTATTATAATAAGTGCTACCAAAAATGGGTATCTGCTAGATTTGGATCAACTACATACTTGTGAGTTTCCATGAGAGGGGAGTGATACAGAAGAGGTCTCTTTGGCCTCTACAATTATACCTGGCACACAGTGCTCAATAAGTGCATGCTTAGTTGCTCAGTCCTGACTGACTCTGCAGCCTCAAGGACTGCAGCCTGCCAGGCGCCTCTGTCTATGGGACTCTCCAGGCAAGAATACTGGAGTGGGCTGCTGTTTCCTCCTCCAGGGCATCTTCCAAACCCAGGGACCAAGCCCGTCTGCTATGTCTTCTGTATTGGCTGGCAGATTCTTTACCACTGAACCACCTGGGAAGCCCTCAATAGATATTTGTTGAATGAATGAATATGGATTCTCACACCCCAAGTTCAGAGGCAGAGAGACTCTAATCTCATGTAATGTAAGCCAGGATGGAAAAGAATAGTCTTTCCCATCCTTACTATAAACTATTATTGCTACATAATACCTCATTGCTTGGGTGAATTGTTCCTCTAACCTTTCCCCTGTTTCAATTTAACCATTCCTCTATTTAGGACATTAAAGTTGTTTCCAGTTTTTTTACCATTGTAAATAACACTGAGATAAACATGACCATACGTATATCTTTTCTCTCTTTTCTCATTGTTTTCTTGGGCTGTATTCCTGGTAGTGGAATTAAAGTGTTGAGGGTTACCACTTTTCAGAAAATTTATATTCCCTCTATCAGCGTATTAAAATGCAAATTTCTGTTTAAGATATCATGTTCAAAAGAATGAATTGAAGCCCCTTGAGAGAAATCTTTCCCCAGGAGATCTCCAAGATCCTGAGGAATCAGGTAGAGTATAGTAAACTGAGCGGTTGGGCTTTAACAGTCAGGAGGTATCTGTTGCCTCTGCTCTGCAAAGATAGGAGATGGGTGTTCGTCAGATAGGAAACAGGAACTCAGTGGGTGGACCTAAAAGGGAGTGTGGGCTTTGAAACAGGAAAAAAGAAGTCTGCTTCTGATAGTGAAAGAGAAACATTATTGTGTTGTCTTGATCTCCCATATCCTACTGGGTCAAACTGTTATCCTGTAGCCACTAAGCAGTTATATCCAACCCTGAATTGTATTTAGTTTTTCATTTTGCTTTCTCAGAGTTGTGTTATGCTGCATGTGTATGATCTTTTTAGATTTTCCATTTTAGGAAATGGTAGGCCAGAAACCAGGCAGTTATTTGATACTTTCCTCTTCCTCTCTCCCTATATCCAATCCTTCACAAGTTTTTTCTCTAAAATACTGCTTTAGTTGGTTTACTTTCCTCATTTTGACTTCAATATCCAATTCCAAGCCAAAATCGTCTCTTTTTGCCTAGACTACTTCAGTGCCCTCCTACCTCATTTTCTTGTTTCCATTTTTGCTTCAGAAAGTTCATTTCTAGATTTTGGCACAATTAATCATTTAAACATTTAAACAGATGATGTCATTTCTAATGATTCCTTTCTGTACATAAAGTCCCCCATCCTCAGTTTGGGCCAGAAATCCTGGTTTGGTTTTACCCTGGTCACTTTTAGCTCCTTACCTTTTGGCTCTCTCTTCTTGCTCATGCTGTTTTAGTCGCAATGATCATTCCGCTCCTGATTTGAGGGTCAGCTCTTTCTGGCCTTTGGGTCTTTGCACACGCATTTTTCTGCACCTGGAATGGTCTTCCTGCCACCCTTCACCCAGCTAATTCCTTCATCTGGCAGATCTCAGTTTAATCGCCACTTTCATAGAGAGGCTGTATTATAGCAAGCCCTTGTTTTCCTTCATAAACTTCTCACAATTAAGAATATACGTATTTAATTCTGTCTCTTTCATTAGAAAGTTTTTTGAGACCACAGATGATGTCTACCATAATAGACTGAATATCTGGGACTTAGCACAATTTCTAGCATAGACTATGTGTTCTTCATTGAAATAAACCATAATATCCAACATAGTGATAGGAAGAAAATAGGGTTTAAGATATAGTTACTTAAGGACAATTCCCTGTTGCCATTAAAATGTAAAATCAGGGATTTTCAAGTTTAGTGTCATATAACTGAATTCAGGGAATTATTCTCTATAGCATGAAACCAACAAAGGCAAGTCATACTTAATTCATATTTCAAAGTATGTCCAGTTTTTCTCTATCCTCTGACTGGGACAGATTTGGGATCAGGGCAAGATTAAATTAGCTGCTTCCTTATGGTGGGTACTTTAACACTCTTCATCATCTGGTGACATGGGTACTCACCAGTAGGCTGTGACACAAAGCATGGAAATGCTGCTGATTTGTTTCCAGCTCATCCCATTCCAGCTGCCAACAGCTTGTGGGTCTGAGGATGAAGGGGAGTCCATATGTCAACGATTCACAGACCCCACTGGATTTTAGAGCCCTGGGAAGAGACAATGGAAATGTCAGGCTCCTTAGTGGTATCCAGAACCTTGACCCAGATCCACTTAAATTTATCTTAAGTCTAAGACTGTATTGTGAAATCCTTTAGGTTAGGGCCTGTGAATTATTCACCTTAGGATGTACCTATCAGGGTATATGGCACACAGCAGAGTCTTAAAGTCTGTGAATTAATGAACGCAGCACCTATTCTGAGACCTCAAGACTCTGATGGGTATTTCCTCTCCTGAGCTTACTCTGTCCCATTCATTCCTGCTGCAGAAACCACATTACACAACAGTATGCTAACGATCTGCATCCCAGACCTGGTTCTTCTGTGGCAAGATGCTGACGGAAGACACAGTTAAGAGGAGATTGCATTTAAGCAGTTTCCCCAGCAGCATCCATGGTCCCAAGTCCATAGACAAGCTTACTCAGATACCTGTACATGGGCACTGTGATAGAACTAGGAAGCAGTAAAAGTGGTCTTTGCCATCATTTCTAATTCAGCTCTGGAACTGATTCTCTTGGAAACAAGAATTCTAGTACTTAAAGAAATAGAAAGGTAGAGTAGATCCTAGGTGCCACTCATTCCTTGAAGATCAGATCTCTGTCCTGGTGTCTAAACATAGTAGGTGTTCAATAGACATTTGCTGAATAGATAAACATCGTTCTGTTTCTTTTTTTCCTCTGCATTCTCAGAGACTTTCTGGATGTCGTTTTTATCCAGACTTTAGAATATTCTACTGAGACATATCTTCATGGTCTCCTCATTCATCTCCACATATTGAGCAGCCTGACCTTGAAATTTCATGCCCACACCTGCAGTTGCTACTCTGGAATTGACCCCCTGCTGCCTGACACTTGGGGATGCCCTTGCCCTGCCTCTATCTTAGTCTTCCTAGCTGGAACCAATAAGAATAAATATTTGCATGGATTAGGGAGGTTCTCTTGAACCATACTTGATCACCCGGAGCTTATAACAAGAGGCTGATGACTGGGAAACCATCTGGTAGAGGGTGCTGAAGTCTCCTTTGGGGTCATCCATCCTCAAGGAGCCATCAGCTGTTCCAGGGAGTAGGGATGGGCTGAGAAGTCGCTCTTGGAGATCACATTTCAGGCACACTACAATAAAAACGGCATTTGGGGAGGGATTGTTTGTCACAAGTTACCTCAGGCTATATAATTAAGAGAGATCATCTGCCACCCATTCTGTGTCCACCAGGCAAGTAAGGGTTGGGAGGCAGGGTAGCGGACAGAGGAGCAGGTCTGAAATAATATTGCTCTACCTAACAGGTAATTTTATTTTCTGGGTGTGACATGATTTTTTTTTCTTGTTTTACTTCTGGGCTGGCTGAGCAGTTTCCTCATAGTGATAGATCTGGCTTGTGATTGAGTCCGAGAGGAATGTGTGTCTGCTGTGGAGGAGGCAGTTAACACTGCAAGATGCAGGGCCTTTTGGCAACCATAGAAGGAAATTTTGCCCCTTCTGCTTCCCTGTGGCTACGCTTTGGCAAGACTGCAGGTCAGATGAAGGAAGAGCAGGAAAGCAGAAGTCAGGCAGTCAGCTGACAGCTACTGCTTCTCTGTGAGCTCTTCCAGGACACTCGAGGGAGGGGGAGGACTAAGTTCCTGAAACGGTTTATTTTATAATTCCCCAAGTAAATAGAACCTTTTGGACCTTGCAACATCACTGTGGCAACATACAACAGTTCTGAGGGTGTTTCAACTATGTATGGAGGTTTTTTATGCTTCCATAAGCTTCTTCTCCAGCAGGCATATTCACATGTCACAGTGTACAATGTTCTGTTGCTCTAGATTTGAATCCTCGATATTATGAAGGTTTTAAATGAAATATATGTTGGGTTTAAGTATTGTCAACGAATTATGAATATATGAGTGTTCTGTACTTCCCTGGTGGCTCAGACCATAAAGCATCTGTCTACAACGTGGGAGACCTGGGTTCGATCCCTGGGTTGGGAAGATTCGCTGGAGAAGGAAATGGCGATCCACTCCAGTACGAATGCCTGGAAAATCACATGGACAGAGGAGCCTGGTAGGCTACAGTCCATGGGGTCGCAAAGAGTTGGACACGACTGAACGACTTCACTTTCACTTTCACTGTACTTGTGAGAAGGTTAGCTGTTGATGTCAGTGATTTATGAAATGAATGAAGTACTTGCAACATGAGGTAAAAACAAAAGTAGAAATAATGTAGAAAAAAATAGGTCTAGCTGGGCCTGGCAACCAGATCTGGACATCATCTCTAGATGAGAGCGCTCTTGGCCAGGTGTGTCCCAGAGCCCAGGAAGTCATTAGGAGGGACTCTGCCTACGACTCCTGCTGCTGCTAAGTCGCTTCAGTCGTGTCCGACTCTGTGTGACCCCACAGACGGCAGCCCACCAGGCTTCCCCGTCCCTGGGACTCTCCAGGCAAGAACACTGGCGTAGGGTGCCATTTCCTCCTCTAATGCATGAAAGTAAAAAGTGAAAGTGAAGTCGCTCAGTCGTGTTTGATTCTTAGCGACCCCGGGACTGCAGCCCACCAGGCTCCTCTGTCCATGGGATTTTCCAGGCCAGAGTCCTGGAGTGGGGTGCCATTGCCTGCTCCGGCCTAGGAGTCCAGCTTCCCCTTACTCCCTCTGTGCCTGACTGTTTCATTGTTGGGTCCTTGGGCTTTAGGGTTAGACAGCTGTGCTCATCTGGTTGAGACTCTTGACTCTGGCTGCAATAAGAATCACCTAGTGAACGTGTCTGTTATGGATGTCTGGCCCCTACCTCACACCAGCAAAACTGGGATCTCTGGGGCTGGAGCTGATACTGGTATTTTTCAAAGTTCCTCATTTGATTCTTACTGTAGCCAGGGATGAGAACTACTGGAACTGTAGTCTCAGCAACGTTCCAGGAAAGATGTTTTAGCAGGGTTTGAGTCTAGAACCAGGGACGCTTCTCATCACTCAGACCCAGGTGCAGAGACAGGAGAGACCAAGAATGAGAGAAGAAGTTAATCCGAGGCAGGCTACGCTCTGTCAGGAAGCGGCCTCTGAGGAAGCATCTAGGGAGAGGGTGAAGGACCCGAGGTGGCTACAGAAGCAGGTAGTGTTGGGTGGAGAACCTTGTAAGGAGAAGTCAGAGTGAACATCTGAGAAGCAGTCCTCAAAAGATTATATATTAGGAGAGCTCAGGGTTTTAATTAGCTTTTTTTTTCCCCTTAGGGAAACACATTTCTGGAAATTCACATAAAGAGCAATGCATCCGTTTTGTGAACAATGGATAACTATAATATGGTCTTTATTGCGCTTGTTTAAACTCTCATGTGGGTCATACCCCAGGAGAGGTCTACCTTCTTTGGACCTCATTCCAACTTGTGCCTGAGCATCTGGATTCCAGCGAAGATGTTTTCAGCAATTCTACCACCATCCTAGATCTAAGTTCTACCACCCACCCTGAAGACCTGTGGATTTCCAAAAAATAACTGCAGATGGAGATACATTCTGGGTCTGACTCTGGTGTTGAAAGCCACGGGAAAAGAGAGGGCAAAGCAGAGAATTCTCAGTATTACCATGGGCAAATGCCATGTAGCAGCAGAAGAAAGGCTGGCTGTAGGAGATCCTGGCTCTGGATGGCCTTAGCCCTCCTATTGAGAGGAGTGCCCAGCAGGACACAGGCTGCATGGTAAGTAAGGGCCCAGGCTCTGGAAGTGACAGACAGAGTTTGATGAATATCCTCCGGGCTGAGAGTAATCAAATGTATAAAGTATAGATTTCTAATCCTAAGGGTTAAGAATGGGATTTGGAGTTGATTGGCTTCAGATTTTGGCTTGACTATTAATTTTCTATGCAGCCCTGGGGGAAACATTTAATTCCTTTGAGTGTCAGTTTTCTCATCCGTAAACAGGGATAATATTATGTTTATTGATTTTAAGACACATTTTTTTTCACTTACTATAAGGCAATGGCACCCCACTCCAGTACTCTTGCCTGGAAAATCCATGGATGGAGGAGCCTGATAGGCTGCAGTCCAAGGGGTCGCTAAGAGTTGGATATGACTCAGCGACTTCACTTTCACTTTTCACGTTCATGCATTGGAGAAAGAAATGGCAACCCACTCCGGTGTTCTTGCCTGGAGAATCCCAGGGACAGAGGAGCCTGGTGGGCTGCTGTCTCTGGGGTCACACAGAGTCGGACACGATTGAAGTGACTTAGCAGTGTCTCTGTGTATATCTTACAATTACCATGGACCAGGCAGACACTCTTAACCTTACTTACTATTCTAACCTAAAAGAACTCTCTCAGTAAGAAGAAAATAATATTTCTAAGTGACAAAAAGCAATGTGTCACATTTAATTGGAATTGTTTTTCTTTCTTGGTGGTACATAAAATAATGGTATATCTTATAATTGACACCGTCTAGGCTTCCTTGGTAGCTCAGATGGTAAAGAATCTGCCTGCTATGCAGAACACCCAGGTTCTATCCCTGGGTTGGGAAGATCCTCTGGAGACGAGAATGGCAACCCACTCCAGTATTCTTGCCTGGAGAATTCCACGGACAGAGGAGCCTGGTAGGCAACAGTTCATGGGATTGCAAAGAGTCAGACACGACTGAAGTGACTAATACTTTCACTTTTAGATTCAATGGCATGTGATAACAGTACCTGCATCATGTTGTTGTTATGAAGATGAAATAGGCTCATGCAAGGAAAGGAGTTAACACTGGGAAAAATAGATAAGAAGTGAGCAATTGGTCTTGGGCAAAGCAGGTGGAGTGGAGGCCTTGGGAAGATTTTACGCACAAAGGAAAGACAGTAAAATCAAGCGAAGTTGTTAAAGGCATCCCAGGCCCTAGACTGAAATGGGGGGGGAGGGGAGATATATTAAGAATCCAACGGCTATCTCTATAAAGAAAGGACCAAGGTGTATCTTCCCCTTTGGGGACAGAAGCTGGTATCCATTTTTCTCATTAAGCACACACTCCTAAAGCGGAAGACACAATTTAGTCTTTTCCCTTTGAAGCTGTGGCTGACTCTACTGATGGGTCCATTTGAAGGCCCTGCCACCCAGGTCTTAGAACCACCTTCAAAGGGGATGGAGACTAGAAACGGCTTTATCCCTACAATCTAGTGGGACCTGAATTAGCTATCACTGCCAGCTGGAACAGTATCTAGGACCGGCATGCCTACAGTACTGGATTGACCTCTTGGTTTCCACAGCTGCCAGAACGTACTTTGTTAACATTGTCTAGGGCCACTAGTTGAACTCCCTGGGGCTTGTTCTGTAGTTGCTTTAGTTCCTCTCAATTTGGTGTCTTCCTATTGAGAAGATCTCTATTTAATCATTTAGTTTTGGTTCTTTTCCTCTCCTTACAGGCCCTATTCATGTTATTGAAGTACCAGCTTACCTGAAATTATGTCAATAATATCTGCCACATCAAAAATGAAAACTTGAGAAAACATATGATTCATTGTTCTCTCATGTAGTGTAGCTGATGCCCTATTATTGAGGTGTTTAAGTCTCTACACTGAAACGAACTGGCTCTTGCTGTCTGGGTTTAATCAGGTTCAGTTTCCTAACTGAAAATTAGAAGTTTAGAAATTCTCATGCTGACATTGGACAGCCTCATCCACTCCTCCTCCAGTCCCTAAACCTCAACTACTTTATATTCTGATGACTTTCCAATCCTAATTCTAGGCTAGGATAATTGTTGTCTATGTAATATATCTTTTAGGGAGAGTGTACTTGAATCATCTCTGGTTCTGGAAATCTTGCTGATACTCCGTGAAGGAAGAAGAAGGTGAACATGTTCTTGATCTGTTCCACCGTTATGCAGCCAGGCTTTGAAGAAAATCTCCATGCTGACAATATCACTGTCTATAGTCTGAAGATCAATGTCAGTTGCCAGGATAGAACTCTCTGCAGTAGAAAGGGAAACAGTAGTTACAGTGTTTAATTCTTTAGTTACAAATTTTGAAAAATATAAAATATTAAATGCAACTATTTTTGAACCTATCAATTCTACCTCTAGATATCTAGCCTAGAGACATTCTTGGATAGTACCCAAAGAGACATATGCAAAGATCTTCAGCACAGCATTGTTGCAAAAACAAATAATCAAAGCCCCAAACAGAAAGCAATTTAAATGTCCATCAATAGGGAAATATTTAAATAAATTATAGCATAGACTATGAGGTATTATGCAGCTGTTTACAAAGTTAAATGTACTGACATGGAAAGCTAGGAGATAGTGAATAAAGAAAGTTCTAGAACAGAGTATAGTGTGACTCATTTATATAAAAATAAAACTGTTAGCCTAAGTGCATACATATGTATGGAAATACCTTTTACAGAGCTCTGGAAGTCTACTGTTAAATTGTTAATAGAGGACAGCAGTAGAAATGGGGCAGAATTCTGAGATACATTCACTTTTTATTATTCATATTTCTATACAGTTAAATTTTATTGTATTTATGTATTTTCTGTACTAAAAATTTTTAGAATAAAAAAATAGCAAAAAATAATATAGCAAATCAAGTTCAGTTCAGTTCAGTCACTCAGTCATGTGCGACTCTTTGTGATCCCATGGACTGCAGCACACCGGGTGTCCCTGTCCATCACCAATTCCCTGAGCTTGCTCAAACTCATGTCCATCGAGTCAGTGATGCCATCCAACCATCTCATCCTCTGTCGTTCCTTTCTCTTCCTGCCTTCAATCTTTCCCAGCATCAGAGTCTTTTCCAATGAGTCAACTCTTCGCATGAGGTGGCCAAAGTACTGGAGTTTCAGCTTTAGCATCAGTCCTTCCAAAGAAATCCCAGGGCTGATCTCCTTCAGAATGGATTGGTTGGATCTCCTTGCAGTCCAAGAGACGCTTAAGAGTCTTCTCCAACACCACAGTTCAAAAGCATCAATTCTCCAGTGCTCAGCTTTCTTTATGGTCCAACTCTTATATCCACGATGCAAGTTAAATACTTGGTTAATGAGGTCTTCAATTTTATGTTATTGTTTCATAGTGAAAATGTATTCAATTATTTCCTCTGTTATAAACCATAAATTTTAAAAAGACTAAAAGAGAAAAGATGAATTATAAGCTCCACCTTCTGATACAGAATTATACAAGTTTGCCATTGGCATACTATATCTCACAAGTGTAGCAGCCAAGAAGACAGGGATGGTCTGGTGGAGTGTGATTTGATTCCCAATCTGAATGAATGGGACTAGATAGGAGGGGTGATGAGACTTTGCTGGTCTATTTCCTTCTTTAGGCAACACTAGCTCAGGAATTGGGATCTGGATCTGGACATAAAGTTGGTCAGTAAAAGCCAAATATAAGGTGACAGAGGAAGCACAGAGAGAGGAAATGAGACAAGAGCTGGAAAGAAACCGAAGAGGAACCTGGCTTTTTTTGCCTCACCATGAGGGACTCTCAGAAATACTTCTACAAAGGGCCTAAGAAAAGTCAGTCACTCCAATGAATTAACTTCTGTGTATGACTCATGGACCCTAAGGAGAACGCTGGTTTATTTCTAGAACGACATTCCTGAGGACAAGTCTGCAGAGGTGGCAGACTCTCCACAGGGAACAAAGGGCTTCAGTCCAACGTGTTGGCACCCACACAGGGAAAGTGTGGTGAGACTTAAGTGACTTCATGTCATATTTATCGACTTATTATGTGGCTGAAAACGGGTACCAAATGCATTTCTCTTTGACCCAGTATAATTAAAACTTTACCACTGGTAACGCTTGCCTTCTGAGGTGGACCATATTCTGCCTATGGGATATGAATCTCTCTAAATAAACTTGCTTTCACTTAAAAAAACAAACAACTTCTACCATCTTCTGTGAATAGTTATGAGGATTCATTAGCTAATGAACTCATTCCATCAAACAATAAGATTAATTATGTACTACATAGAAGGTGAAATACTATATAAAGATATATGATACTCTTTACCTTAATGAGTTTATAAAGCAACATTGTTCTTGACCATTTCTCCTTAAACTCTCATCTACTCCACTATGTTTTCAGGTACTACAGTGATAAATATGAAGTCATCGTCAAATAAATGCTCCTCATAAGTGAGGAGAAATGTTCTTTTTAATAACAGGAAACTTATTGTGTCATAGGAAAAACAACAAGTAATTTTTCTGAGTCTGGACTTCAACTTGAGTAATGAGTAGGGAAATGACTGAACAGCTTCTCTTCAAAGAAGCAAAAAAGTTATTAAAGTATAAAGAGGCAGATATAGAACTAAATAAATGAAGTAGAAAAAAGGATCTCAAAAAGTAGAGCAGATGATACTACTTTGAGTTCAAACAACAGAATTTTGGAGAAGTCAAGTGCTTCTTTTTTTCTCCCCCGTGAAATGGTCAAAGATTAGAAAATTCCTACCATGGGTATGGGGACAGAGCAAAGTGTCTCCCCACTAAGAATCTGGAAATGGGAAAAATAGGGGTTTCCTCAGATAGTTAAAAAATAAAGTCAATACAGAGTGATGAGGTCAATGAAAAACAGTCACTTTAAAAAGAATGGCTTATAGACCAAAGCAAAATTTGGCTGGAGCCTATGGATGGTATTGGCTCATCCACAGAATGAATGGATCCATTAGAAGGAGAGAGGGTTGACCAGAAATGGAGCATAGAGAAAGGGAGGAACAGCGGTAGGTGCTGGCCTTGATCAGCCAAGCATAGCTCAAAGGAGAGGGCGTGCTAGCTCAGTGAGGAATCCCAGCGGCAGGAAGGCAGGATACATTTGTCAACTTTCTGCTCTTCTTGGTGATTATAGTGGCTATGGTCTTTCTTCTAAAATATTCTGGCCAACAACTTTAGTCTTGAGCTTGATAAGGTGAGTCTATCTCTGAGAGGATGTTGACAAGATCAACGTTCTGACCTTGTAAAGCTGAAGAAGCAAGTCTGAAACATGGCACCTCTGTGAAGGAAAATGCCAGTCTTCCCTGCAGACACACCATCAATGTTGCTAAGTTCTTTCCAACTTCTCTCTGTTTTGTAATTGAAAGTTTGTACCTTTTACTCTCCCTCAGCTATTTCTCTGCTCTCCTTACTGTACTTCCTGTTTATTCCCTATATCTACACCTCTGTTTCTGTTTAGTTATGTTTGTTCATTTGTTTTGTTGTTTAGATTCTACATATAAGTGAAATCTGAGAGTATTTGTCTTTCTCATTTCACTTAGAATAATAGCTTCTAGGTCCACCCACGTTGCTGCAAATGGCAAGATTGACTTCTTTCTTTTTTTTTAACTATGGCTGAGTAATAGTCCATAAAGAATATTCCACACCTTCTTTATCCATTCATGTATTGATGGGCACTTAGGTTTCTTTCATATCTAGGCTACTGTAAATAATGCTACAATAAACATAGGGATGCATGTATCTTTTAAAATGAGTGTTTTTCCTTCAAATAAACACCCAGGAGTGGAACTGATGGATCATATGGTAGTTCTATTTTTAACTTTTTGAGGAAACTCCATATTGTTCTTCACTGTGGCTGCACCAATTTGCATTCCACTAACAGTGCGTGAGAGTTCCCCTTTCCCCACATTCTTGTCAACACTTGTTATTTGCTGTCTTTTTGATAATAGCCATTCTGACAGGTGTCAAGTGATTGTGGTGTTGATTTGCATTTCTCTGATGATTAGTGATGCTGAGCATCTTTTCATGTGCCTGTTGACAAAGCATGTCTTCTTTGGAAAAATGTCTTTTTAGGCCCCTTACCCATTTTTAAATTGGGTTGTTTGTTTTTTGGTGTTGAGTTGTATAGTTTCTATGTATATTTGAATATTAATCATTTTTTGAGATATATCATTTGCAAAAGGCAGTAGGCTGCTTTTTCATTTTGTCAATTGTTTCCTTCACTGTGCAAAACCTTTTCGGTTTGCTGTAGTCCCATTTGTTTATTTTTGCTTTGCTTCCCTTGCCTGAGTAGACATATCCCCCCAAATATTGCTAAGATTGATACTGAAGAGTTCACTGCCTACGTTTTCTTCTAGAAGTTTTATGGTTTCAGATCTTACATTTAATATTTTAATCCATTTTGAGCTTATTTTTGTATACGGTGTGAGAGTTCTTTTCAACTTAACCTATAGGTTCTTCAGAGAGCCACTGAGTAGAGCTTCTTCCTATGAAACAATTCTCAGTAATTGCATAGAGAGCTATGCTTCAGGTTTGAGGGAACCTTCTCAGAAACAGTCATATTATCCAAGCTAAACAGTAATGTAGAAACCAGAACACTTTAGAGGGGGAACTTCTTTTCCACATTCTCTGTCACCGGTCAAGGCATTCATTTCTTTGTGCCTGAATTATAGCAGTAGCCTCTTAGCTGCCCTATCAAACTCCATTCTTTCCCCTCTGGTACTTCTTATTACCAATTAATTTTTCTAAAACATAGTTTCACCATATCCTTCCTTTGCTAAAGAGCACATACTGCTTTTCTGCTGTCAGCTTCTTTATTCTCTTCACTCATTCTGAACCATTTGTTACTACTACTCATTACTCCTCAAATACCCCCATGTGCATGTGCTCAAGTTGCTAAGTCGTGTCTGACTCTTTGTGACCCTATGGACTACATAGCCCACCAGACTTCTTTGTCTATGGGATTTTCTAAGCAAGAACACTGGAGAGGGTTGCCATTTCCTTCTCCAGGGCATCTTCCCGACCCAGGGATCGAACCCATGTTTCCTGCGTTGGCGGGCAGAATTTTTTTTTTAACCACTGAGCTACCAAGGAAGCCCTATCATACATTCCTCCTTTTTTCTACTTGTTGAGAGCCTATCAACACCTCTGCCCCTCCATCCTCCAGCTTAGTAGCTTGCATAGAGCTGAAGTTCAGCAAATGCCTATTCCTCAGCTCTTATTACTTTTTCCTGTAACTCTTCTGCTTCAACTAAATTAGTCTCCTTGCCATGTTATTTCCTTCCTTAGTGCTTTTTCAATCTATGGCCTGCAATTTCTCCAGAATTCAACTCAGACTGACTTTTTCTAGGAAGTTATGCTTAATTATGTGCTTCCCAAGGTGGCTCTAGTAGTAAAGAACCCACCTGCCAATGCAGAAGACGTAAAAGAGGCGGGTTCAATCTCTGGGTTGAGGTGATTCTCTGGAGAAGGAAATGGCAACCCATTCCAGTGTTCTTGCCTGGAGAATCCCATGGACAGAGGAGCCTGGCAGGCTGTGGTCCATAGTATCTCAGAGTTGAACACAACTGAAGCGATTTAGCATGCAAGCACATGTTTAATTATATCCTCCCTATCTGACTTTAATCAGTAGCCCCTGAGTATCTGTGGGCTTCATTTGGGCAATACTAATTATACTTGTTACTTGTTTCTCCTGAAACGTTTTCTGATTTTTTTTTGCTTGTTTGTTTAATGAAAGGTGGTGGAATGTAGTAGAAAGACAAGGGTTTGAATTGTGGCTTGAAAGTTGTTAGCTATGTTATTTTGGGCAAAGTAGGGAAAGCACAATCTATTTCATAGTTATAGGAGGCATAAGAAATGAGATGATTATGAATGGCATATAGCAGATCTAACAAATGGAATTTTCTTCCTTTTCTCTCATCAACAAAATGAGTTGCTCTTATAGGAAAAGAAGATATTTTCCTTTTTAAAAAGTATTTTCCCCCCTACTTGCTTATCTTGGTGACTTTCTCCTTGCCACCAACAAACATAAGAACATCAACACTTGGGATTGTGTTCTTTACAAATACAACTAAATGTACTAAACCTGGGGAACGCGGAGGAGACTTCTCAGACGAAAACCAGCTCTCATACTGACTGGTGAGCAGGGTAGTCAGTGGGACCAGTCCCACTGAGGTTATGAACGAAAACTTTACTGGAGTCAACGTATGGCTCTCATGCTCGGCCCTGAATTGTTTGGGTGTTCCTGACAGGAGAGGAAGGCCTGGTCCGTTGCAGTTTAGCCATAGCCAGCATTTTCGTTCAGTTTTTAGACTTACTCTGCCACCCTGTGGCCATAAGCAGTGATATCCTTTACTGAGCTAAGTTCTTCTGGAAGACCCACAATAATGGGAAAGACTAAGAAAACCTATGTGTGCCGAAGAATTGATGCTTTTGAACTGTGGTGTTGGAGAAGATTCTTGAGAGTCCCTTGGACTACAAGGAGATCCAACCAGTCCATCCTAAAGGAAACCAGTCCTGAATATTCATTGGAAGGACTGATGCTGAAGCTGAAACTCCAATACTTTGGCCACTTGATCTACTCATTTGAATAGACCCTGATGCTGGGAAAGATTGAAGGTGGGAGGAGAGGGGACGACAGAGGATGAGATGGTTGGATGGCATCACCGACTCAATGGACATGAATTTGAGTAAACTCCAGGAGTTGGTGATGGACAGGGAAGCCTGGCATGCTGCAGTCCATGGGATCGCAAAGAGTCAGACATGACTGAGTGACTGAACTGAACTGAAGAAAACCTAAGGGTAATAAAGTAATGCCTAAAGCAATGCTTCTCAGAAGTCAACCCTAAAATAGGGTTACAAAATTGAAATGTGTTTAAAATGGGAGAATTTAATACTTTAACACATACATACATATGTAATGGTTATATTTCTCTCATGACATAGAATGTCTATGAGGACACTGTGCTCCTGGCCAGTCCTGCACAACCTCCCCAGCCCCACAAAGGTCTTGACCTATAGGAAAATTCTACTTCTTTCTAAATGACTATGATGTTACCTGTCCTTTGGTGTCATGGATGGGCTTCAAGGGTTCTGGGAACCTTTGAAATTGAATACAACTCAGTTTGTAAGAGCATAGGTGTATTTTGAGCTGGTGGAGGAGATGGTTAGGTCCTTAGCTTTTATTAGGTTCTCAGAAGAACTCTGTGACCCTCAAAATGTCAAGAACTATTACAGAAACTATGTAATCATGGTACCTTAGCTTCCTGGGTCAGTTTACAATCAGTGCTATCTACTCTGTGAATACAGGAGTGGCTTTAGGATGCTAACAACTAGGATAAGTAACCAGAGCAGACAGTTTTCTCAGGAATAACTGCTGAGGTTCATTCAACCACAGTTTTTAAGTCAATAATTGCAAGGGGATAGTCTCCAACACATCACTATGTTAGGGGCAGTCCAGCTTGTCCTTCTCGACTTAGAAGCCTCATTTGTGGTGGTAATGATTGAACTCTGGGAAAAAGGAAAAGCCTGTTGAAAGGAGGTGGTGGGGTAGTGGGAGTTAAGGCAGTGTGTCCTCTGTAGAGAAGTGATCACCATTTGGTCAATGGTGGGGATCTTCTTAGGATCCCTGTCTATGAGAGGGGTTAAAACATCAGTAGAAGTGTAATGAGATATAGAAAATTTATTTCTTGGAACTATTCTCAGGGAGAATACTATTGCCATTCATTCATTCATTCATTCACTTATTTAATTTGTCATTCAAATGATTATTAGTACCTTCCATGAGCGAGGCACTGCTTGGGGTCAACAATGAAAAAGACAAATTCTTTGCTTTTATGGTTTACCATTCTAGTGGGAGAACAGACAATAAACACACAAAATGGAAAACAATTACAGATAATAATAGGTAACTTTGAAGAAAAATAAATCAGGATATTTGTGTGTGTCTGTGAACTTTTTTCTTGGTTTGCCAGGGAAGAAGCATGCTCTAAGAAGGTAACAGCTGAGCAGAGACTTGAACCAAGTGAAGGAGGGAGTCATGAAAACATCTATGGAAAGACCGTTCCTTACAGAGGAATCAGCAAGGTCAAAGGTCTTAAAGTGAGAATGACCTTGGTATATTGGAGGACCAGCAAGAAGGCTAAAGCAGAAAAAGGGAGGAAGTGAGGACAGGTAGGTAAGCAGCTGAGGTGAAGGATGAGATCTCCCCAAAGGGACACACTCATGTAACAACAGGTAGTCACTACACCTGTTTCTAAGAAGGGTGGGTTCCATTATTGCAAGCCTTTGACCCTGCTTAGGGAAGAAGCGGGCAAGACTGGGGCAGAAGGGAACCTGCACTCCTTTCCCTTTACTTCTTTATAGCTCTTGGCTCCTAAACAATTGTTGAATTAGTATTCTAAAGATTTTTTGTTTGAAGGTGTGCCAAACTGTTAGCTTGTGTGAGATACCCATGTCTCAGTCCAGGGTTCCCACACATACTTTCCTGTCCTGTGGTAGTAATGGGCAGTGGTCAAAAAATGAGAGAGGAATCTGGGAGTCCCATAAGCAGAACTCAAGCAGAGACCCCTCAGCTTGTAGTGGACATGCCTCTTTTCCAGCCCTAGTCAGTTACCCCGGGAAAGGCAATGGCACCCCACCCCAGTACTCTTGCCTGGAAAATCCAATGGACGGAGGAGCCTGGTGGGCTGCAGTCCATGGGGTCACTAACAGTCGGACAGACTGAGCGACTTCACTTTCACTTTTCTCTTTCATGCATTGGAGAAGGAAATGGCAACCCACTCCAGTATTCTTGCCTGGAGAATCCCAGGGATGGGGGAGACTGGTGGGCTGCCGTCTATGGGGTCACACAGAGTCGGACACGACGGAAGTGACTTAGCAGCAGCAGCAGCAGCAGTCAGTTACCCAGAGAGTTTTACAATGGAAGGTCAAGCTGGTGCAGCCTGCTGCTGCTGCTGCTGCAAAGTCGCTTTAGTTGTGTCTGACTCTGTGTGACCCCACAGATGGCAGCCCACCAGGCTCCCCCATCCCTGGGATTCTCCAGGCAAGAATACTGGAGTGGGTTGCCATTTCCTTCTCCAATGCATGAAAGAGAAAAGTGAAAGTGAAGTCGCTCAGTCTGTCCGACTGTTAGTGACCCCATGGACTGCAGCCCACCAGGCTCCTCCGTCCATTGGATTTTCCAGGCAAGAGTACTGGGGTGGGGTGCCATTGCCTTTCCCGGGGTAACTGACTAGGGCTGGAAAAGAGGCATGTCCACTACAAGCTGAGGGGTCTCTGCTTGAGTTCTGCTTATGGGACTCCCAGATTCCTC
>SJYX01023258.1:65376-128741 GCA_006410675.1 Oreotragus oreotragus
GATGTTGGCAATTTGATCTCTGGTTCCTCTGCCTGTTCTAAAACCAGCTTGAACATCAGGGAGTTCACGGTTCACATATTGCTGAAGCCTGGCTTGGAGAATTTGGAGTATTACTTTACTAGCGTGTGAGATGAGTGCAATTGTGCGGTAGTTTGAGCATTCTTTGGCATTGCCTTTCTTTGGAATTGGAATGAAAACTGACCTTTTCCAGTCCTGTGGCCACTGCTGAGTTTTCCAAATTTGCTGGCATATTGAGTGCAGCACTTTCACAGCATCATCTTTCAGGATTTGAAACAGCTCAACGGGAATTCCATCACCTCCACTAGCTTTGTTCATAGTGATGCTTTCTAAGGCCCACTTGACTTCACATTCCAAGATGTCTGGCTCTAGATTAGTGATCACTTCCTCATGAGGTTCCATGTCCAGTTCTAACTGTTGCTTCCTGACCTGCATACAGATTTCTCAAGAGGCAGGTCAGGTGGTCTGGTATTCCCATCTCTTCCAGAATTTTCCATAGTTTATTGTGATCCACACAGTCAAAGGCTTTGGCATAGTCAAGAAAGCAGAAATAGATATTTTTCTGGAACTTTCTTGCTTTTTTGATGATCCAGAGGATGTTGGCAATTTGATCTCTGATTCCTCTGCCTTTTCTAAAACCAGCTTGAACATCAGGAAGTTCACGGTTCACGTATTGCTGAAGCCTGGCTTGGAGAATTTTGAGCATTACTTTGCTAGTGTGTGAGATGAGTGCAATTGTGTGGTAGTTTGAGCATTCTTTGGCATTGCCTTTCTTTGAGATTGGAATGAAAACTGACCTTTTCCAGTGCTCTGACCACTGCTGAGTTTTCCAAATTTGCTGGCATATTGAGTGCAGTGCTTTCACAGCATCATCTTTCAGGATTTGAAATAGCTCAACTGGAATTCTAGGGAAGCCCATGACAAATCTCTAGATCCATCCATATTGCTGTAAATGGCATAATTTCATTCTTTTTAATGGCCGAGTAATATTTCATTATATATATGTACCACATCTTTATCCATTTATACTGATGGACACTTAATTTGCTTCCAGGTCCTGGCTATTGTAAACAGTGTTGCAACGAATACTTGGGTGCATATATCCTTTCAGATCATGATTTTCTCTGGATATATGCCCAGGAGAGGGATTGCTGGGTTATATGGTAGTTCTATTTTTAGTTTTTTAAGGAATCTCCATACTGTTCTCCATAGTGGCTGTACCACTTTACATTCCTACTAACAGTGTAGGAGGCTTCCTTTTTCTTCACACATCCTCCAGCATTTATTGTTTGTGAATATTTTGATGCTAGCCATTCTGGCTGGTATGAGGTGATATCTCATAGTTTCGACTTGCATTTCTCTAATAACTGGTGACACTGAATATCTTTTCATTTGCCTCTTGGCCATCTGTATGTCTTCTTTGGAGAAATGTTTATTTAGAATATGTTTTAAATGCATAGTTGAATTCATAAGAAATTAAGGGAAATTCCCAAGTACCAAAGGAAACTACAGTGTGAGACAGGTATAAAAGGCTTGACTTTATTTGCTGATCTTGGGAACCAAGGGCTTTGTGTTGAAAAGGAAAATGAGACAAGGCATTAGGCCCCTGTAAACAAGAGTTGCAACTGCCGCCCTGGCTCAAAAAGTTAAAAGGTTATTCACAGGTTATTTTCTCAGTGAAAAGGTGGGCTACAAAGAATCCACTCACTGGTCAAAGTAGATGACAATAAAACTTTTTGACTTATGTGAGCTCCGAGTAGAAATGAGAAAGAAATCACTGCTAAAACCTAGAAACTACATACATTCCTTTATGTCAGTTTAGGATTTGTCTTTATCCACACGGTTTTGGAAACCCTAAGTTTAAAACATAATTTAAAGTGGTCCTGGGGTGATAGCACCTCAGGGCATCTGACTGAAGCAAACACAAATCCTTTCTAGATGTACATACACCATAAACTTAAGGCTTCACAGAATTTTCACACATTAAGATCAATTTAAGATAAACTCATAATCAAAAATTACAAAATCAGTTAGAAAATAAACATTATGAGTGAGAGTCCACAGAAACAACAAAGAGGAGAATTAGAATACCATTTCAGATATTGGAAATATCAAATATATTTAAGTACCTTGAAGATGTTTAAAGAAGTAAGAGGGATTATTCAAAGCCATGAATAAAAATTTAAAAATCATCAGAAAGGGCCCAAAAGATGTGAAAATTATGAGGGTATCTGTACACTGAAGTAAAGGGAATAATCAGACCTTTCAGTATCTACTGGATACTGGCTATGAACGGACACTATTTCCAGAGGTCCTGAACATTATTGTTGCCCCCAGTCAGAGCAGGGGCTTATGGCAGTCAAGTGATCAGGGAAATTTCATACTGGGTCTGATGAGTCCCCACATGCATCCTATGGCTATTTCTTCAGTTTTAGAAAGTATAAATGGAATAGACATGCCTAACAGCTCGCAGAATCCCCACATTGGTTCTCTGACCTGTGGAGTGAAGGCAACTATGGTGGGAATGGCCAAGTGGAAGTCTCTAGAGCTTTCTCTACTTAGGAAAACAATAAGTGCAATACTGAATTCCTGGAGGGATTGTAGAAATTAGTGTACCATCAAGGACTTGAAAGATGCAGAGTTGGTGATTTCTACCACATCCCCATTCAGCTTGGCCTATATGGCCTGTGCAGAAGACAGATGAGTCTTGGAGAATGAGAGTGTATTATCATAAACTTACTTAGGTGCTAACTCCAACAGCAGTTGCTGTATTAGATGCAGTTTCATTGCTTGAGCAAATTAACACATCTCTTGGTACCTGGTATACAGCTGTTGATCTCGTAAGTGCCTTTTCTCTACTCTTGTCCCACAGGAGCAGTCTGCTTTCAGCTGCCAAGACCAGCAACACACCTCCTTCACTATCCTACCTCATGGGTGTATCAGTTCTCCAGCCTTATGTCATAATTTAGTTCACAGAAATTTTGATTGCCATTCCCTTTCATAAGTTATCACACTGGCCCATTACATTAATGACATGCTGAGTGGACCTAGTGAGCAAGCAGTAGCACCTATTCTTACTTATTGGTAAGACATTTGTAAGCCAGTATGTAGGAAATAAATTCGATTAAAATTCAGGGGACTTCTACCTCAGTGAAAATTTTACATGTCCATTGGTATGGGGCATGTTGCAATCTCAAATCAAATCTGATGAATCAATTTGTTGTTTTTGGAGTAGAAGAGAGGATCTGAAGGTCAAACTGCTTTTAAATCAGATGGTTGACATCTTTCTACTTTTAGTTCCATCTACATTCTTACTTTCAAAAGTACTTGATTTTGCTAGTTCCTAAGCCTTTTGAGAAATTGGTGGTTTAAACTGCTTTCTTCTTTGGGTTTCCCACTACTGGCTTAAGATTTAGCTCTCTTGGGGACTGCTAAGTCATTTATCACTTTTCACTTGTATTACAGTTTCCAAAATTTTGTTGCAATTTTTTTCCCATCATTCAACAAACATTCAAAGGTTACAAAAGAACATGTAGAAAAAGTCACCTTCCTACTCTTATTTTTCAGCTAACCAGTAGTTTCCTGTAGGCAATAAATATTATCAGCTTATTTGATATCTTTCCAGAGATATTTCTTTACATGAAAGGAAATATAAATGGGCTTCCCTGGTGGCTCAGACAGTAAAGAATCTGTCTACAATGCAGGAGACCTGGATTCGATCCCTGGGTCAGGAAGATCCCCTGAGGAAGGGAATGGCAACCCACTCCAATATTCCTGCCTGGAGAATTAGATGGACAGAGGAGCCTGGCAGGCTACAGATCATGAGGCTGCAAAGAGTTGGACACAACTGGGCGATTATCACTTTCACTTTTCCTCTTTCTTCTTACCAAAACAGAAGAGATTATGATACTCTTTTGACTCTTGATTTTGTTACACAGTATATTTGGGTAATCATTACATTCAATAGATAAAAAGTATCTTAATTTTTACAGCTAAATTCCATTAATAGATGGACCATAACTCTGTTTAACCAATTCCCTATTAATTGACAGTAGGTTATTTCCAATCTTTTGCTATTCTAAACAATTCTAAAATGAATAATCTACAACCATTTTTGCACGTATGAAAACATATATGTAGGATAAGTTTCTAAAAGCAGACTTGCTAGGTTAAAGGGTATGTAAATTGTGATACTGTCACCAAATTGCCCACTATAGCAACTGTGTTAAAATATATACCCAAGGGTGCCTGTTTCTTTAAATCCTCAAAAACATTGTCATTTAAAAAAGTCTTTACCAATCTGACAGCTGAAAAACAATAGCATCTCAAAGTAGTTTTAACTTGTATTTCTTTTATGAGTGAGACTGAACATACTCAATATTTCAAGGTCATGTGTATTTCCTTTTCTGAAAACTGTACAATGGCACCCCATTCCAGTACTCTTGCCTGGAAAATCCCATGGACGGAAGAGCCTGGAAGGCTGCAGTCCATGGGGTTGCTAAGAGTCGGACACAACTGAGCGACTTCCCTTTCACTTGTCACTTTCATGCATTGGAGAAGGACATGGCAACCCAGTCCAGTGTTCTTGCCTAGAGAATCCCAGGGATGGGGGAGCCTGGTGGGCTGCCGTCTATGGGGTCGCACAGAGTCAGACACGACTGAAGCGACTTAGCAGCAGCAGCAGCAGTACATATCCTATTTGATTTCGTATTAGACTATTGGTCATTATTTTTATTGATTTTAAGGAAACCTTTATGCAGTTATGGAAATTAACTCTTTGTAATATAGAAGCAAATATTTTTCCTCATATGGTCTTTAGATTTTACACCTAGTATGTTTTTGGCCAAGTGTATATTTTCTATTTTTATTCAAGTGAATTTATTAATCTTTTACTTTTGGAATTTTGGGTTTCGTGTTATGGTTAGAAAGGCCTTCCTTACTCTTACACTTCCCCCCAAGCTCTGCATGCTGTCAATTTATTGTCAGTTAAGCCTTTCTCCTTCACAGTAATCATGATGTTAAGTTTTCTGAGTAGAGTGTACTAGAGGGACATTGCAGGAGGAAGGTATGTTTCTGCTGAAACCAACAGGGGGTGAAGCCACCTTGTAGTGTTCCACCCAAATGCTCAGAACTTATATGTCCTTGGTGTTATGGACTGAATGTTTGTGTCCCCTTAAAATTCATGTATTGAAGCCCTAACTCCCAATGTGATGAGAAGCAAAGCTTCTGGGACATAATTAGGTTTTGGTAAAGTCATGAGTGGGGCCTCCATGATGGGATTAGTGTCTTGTAACAAGAGGAATAGACACCAGAGCTCTCTCTTCATGTACAATACACACATTAAGGAAAGTCCATGTGAGCACATAGCAAGAAGGCCACTGTCCGCAAGACAGAAGAGGGCTCTCACCAGAGCCTGATCACGTTGGCACCCTGACCTTGGCCTTCCAGCTTTCTAAACCTCGAGAAAATAAATGTCTGTTGTTTAAACCAGTCAGTCACAACTTGAGCTAAGACATTAGGAACTTCTTAGCCCTAGCCTGATCACCTGTCAGCTGCTCACTTAGCCAGGACACTGCATGCTTCAGACCTCTTGCCTGCACTGATGCCTGACTCCCTTTGCTCACCTGTCATTCCACTCAGAGATTTGTCTTTGGAGGTCCTCCCAGTGCTGCTGTTCTTTTCAACATGGATACTGCCTACTCCAGGCCTCCTGCCCACATTGGCACTCCACTCTGCATGCTTGTGCATTGGCCACTGTGCCTATACCTGAAGGGTTCCTATTTTCCCAGTAGCCATGGACCAGCACTGCTGCTGCTGCTGCTGCTGCTAAGTCACTTCAGTCGTGTCCGACTCTGTGTGACCCCATAGACGGCAGCCCACCAGGCTCCCCTATCCCTGGGATTCTCCAGGCAAGAATACTGGAGTGGGTTGCCATTTTCTTCTCCAATGCATGAAAGAGAAAAGTGAAAGTGAAGTCGCTCAGTCTGTCCGACTGTTAGCGACCCCATGGACTGCAGCCCACCAGGCTTTTTTCTCTTTTATCAAGTTTTCAACAACAATAACAAAAAAAAACTGCTCTGTAAAAAACTTTTAAGGTAATTTCTTTTAGTTATCCCTGAAGGGAAAGCCACTACTAATACCATAAGCCATCCAGAAGACATGAAAATATAAAATCCTCTCTTGCCAAGGAGAGGTGGGAGTGGAAGGGAATCCTGAAGATTTTTCTTTAAGAATTGGAGAAAAAAAAAGAACAAGAAGGAGAAAGAAGAAAGGGAGGGAAGAAAGGGGAGGCAGAGGGGGGAGAAAGGAAGGCAGAAAGCCTAAGAAACTGCAGTGTAAGAAGGAGTCTTTTCAACCAAGCAGGTGCATGCCAGTTGAGTGTAGCCTGCAGGAAAAGGAAAACTGTCCTAGACAAAGTGGTAGTCTTACATTCTTATCCTAGCCAAGATGCAAGCAATAATCCTATCTGCTAGGGAAATGATGAAAAGTGAGCCAAAGAAAATGAGTTCATGAACTTGAGATCTTGAGAGCGAGAAAGAGAGGGACAGAGAGAAAGCTCATTCAGTATCTCAGACTGCCTGAGCCAAGTTTAATTTCCTTTGTCAAGTACAATTTTCAGATCTCACAGGACATCAACTGTGGGTGCATGCACTCCTCCTAGTACATATTGAACTGGTCTGTCCATCAGCAGCTCAGCAGGGGAAGTAATTTACCTAAAGTCTTGAATTCTTTGCTATAATATTGGAATTTACAAGTCTGAGCAAGTCTGCAGAAGACATCATTAGTCAGTTTTCTGCTTAATAAAAAACAATGATTTTATCCACTAAAACTAAACATCCAAAACACGAGCTTATAGATTTAAGTGCTCCTGGGGATATACTGTGACTTTGAAGATAGTTACTTCACCTTGCAATGTCTTTATTTCATAGTTCCCAAAATAGAAACCATGCATCTCAGATTCAAAACAGAGATGCAGAGATGTAAAGTGACATACTCAAGCTCCCAATTCTGTTCCTAGCTGTGTCCAGGAAGACTCTTCCTGTTGCAAGTGACTGCATAACCAACCCCAACTGCCTTAAGCAAAACGAGGAATTATTGATTCAAATTTAAGAGTAAGACCTTATTTTCTCCTGGGTTCTTAATTCTCCATCTTCCAAGTTGGTTCTCTTCTCAGACAGATTCTCTCCTTATACTGTAAGGTATCTGTCAATAGCTCCAGACCCCATTCTCTTGGTTTGAAATCCAATGGGAAGGGTGTCCACTTTTACAGAAAAATTACCAGAAAAAAATGCACTGTCTTGATGTCTCTGTAGCCGAAACTACTGTGTGATTCCAACGTGTGCTTAAGTCTAAAACAAGGGCCATTCTCCATGGTTGGAACATGGACTGAGAACATAGGAGGCAGAGTCTCAAATAGTGAAGGCTGTTAACAGAAGGAAGGAAAATGGGTAACAGCAAAGTGCACAAGCATCTGCCATGCCAGTAGAATCTGAGACAGAAGTCAAGTCTTCTGGTTTCTACCTCAAAACACTTTTTTTTTTTCCATTCTGTATATGGCTGTGGTCTTAATAACTAATGGAGAGGTTAATGACATGATAATTCCTAAGACATACATTTAAAAAGCTTGGTGATAATCCAAAAACCAAAAACCATTCATACAGTATTAAAATTGTAAAAGTCAAGCATGTTGTCATCTTTGTGACCTTGGGTTTAGCAATGTATTCTCAGATATGGCACAAAGCCATGAACAACAAAGGAGAAAAACAGATAAATCTGACTTCACCAAAATTTAAAACTCTGTGCATAGAAGGACACTATCAACAGAGTGAAAAAATAGCTCAAGATATGGGAGAAAATATAAGTGCTTAATATTCAGAACACATAAAAGATTCCTACAACTCAATTAAATGGCAGAAACCAAAACACAAATAACCCAAATAAAAAAAGGACAAAGGGTTTGAATATTTATTTCTGTAAAGAAGACATACAAATGACCAATAACCACATGAAAAAGTTTCAACATCATTAATCATTAGGGAAATGCAAATGAACCCACAATGCTACTATTAAAGCTATATAGAAATTTGTATTTAAAAAAGAAATGATAACAAGTGCTGGCAAGGATGTGAATATTGGAACCATCTAACATTGCTGGTGGGTATGTAAAATGGTGGAACTAACACAGAAAATGATTTGTGGTTCCCCAAGAAGTTAAACAAAGAATTCTGTATGACCCAACAATCTGACTTTGCAGTGAGATCAGAACTTTCACAGGGCTAGGGAAATAGACTCTTGGAGGGCACAAACAAAAGCTTGTGTGCACCAGGACCCAGAAGAAAGGAGCAGTGACCCCACAAGAGACTGAGCCAGACTTGCCTGTGAGTGTCCAGGAGTCTCTGGAGGCACTGGTCGACAGAGGCCTGCCGTGGGGAAAGGGGCACTGAATACAAGAGTCCTGGCATAAGTCCTCCGGAATGAAGTTACCCTTACCACCATTTCCCCTATCATAGTGTGGCCTCAGTCCAAAGGAAGGAACACAGCCCCACCCATCAACAGAAAAATCTCAATAGAGATTTAATGATAATGGCCTCACCCATCAGAACAAGATCCAGATTCCCCCACAGCCAGCCCCTCCCATCAGGAAGCTTCCACAAGCCTCTTATCCTTATCCCTCAGAGGGCAGACAGAATGGAAATCACAATCACAGAAAACTAACCAAACCGATAACTTGGATAACAACTTTGTCTAACTCAGTGAAACTATGAGCCATGCTGTGTAGGGCCACCCAAGACAGACAGGTCATGGAGGAGAGTTCTGAAAAAAACGTGGTTCACTGGAGAAGGGAATGGCAAACCACTTCAGTATTCTTGCCTTGAGAACCCCATGAGCAGTATGAAGGATGAAACCCACAGGTCAGTAGGTGCCCAATAAGCTACTGGAGAAGAGTGGTGAAACTACTCCAGAAAGAATAAAGGGGCTGAGTCAAAGCAAAAACAATGCCAAGCTTTGGATATGACTGGTAATGAAAGTAAAGTCCAATGCTGTAAAGAACAACATTGCACAGGAACCTGGAATGTTAGGTCCATGAATCTAGGCAAATTGGAAGTGGTCAAACAGGAGATGGCAAGAGTGAACATCGACATTTTAGGAATCAGCAAACTAAAATGGACCGGAATGGGTGAATTTAATTCAGATGACCATTATATCTAGAACTGTGGGCAAGAAGGTGATGGAATTCCCGTTGAGCTGTTTCAAATCCTGAAAGATGATGCTGTGAAAGTGCTGCACTCAATATGCCAGCAAATTTGGAAAACTCAGCAGTGGCCACAGGACTGGAAAAGGTCCGTTTTCATTCCAATTCCAAAGAAAGGCAATGCCAAAGAATGCTCAAACTACCGCACAATTGCACTCATCTCACATGCTAGTAAAATAATGCTCAAAATTCTCCAAGCCAGGCTTCAGCAATACGTGAACCGTGAACTCCCTGATGTTCAAGCTTTGCTAGCTCGAGCTAGGGCTCAGGTCTCATCCAACGCAGTGGAGTCTTGACAAGAGCCCCGAGCTCTGACTTACAGCTATATTTATACAGGCGGTTGCATGTCTCTGTAACAGCATAGTTGGCGATTAATGATTGGCTAAGCCGTATGCGCGTGCGCGATTTTTCGCAGGGATTTTTCAAACTGGGTGGTGTGTTAACCTCTGATTGGCTCCTAGTTCCCAGGTGGGTCATGAGTCTTTCTATGTAAAGTCAGGTCATTTTTTTCTGACTTTTGATTGGCCCCCTGCCAGGGGACGTTCCCTAGGGGCGTATGTTTCAGGGACCATGACTCAGATTTCTGAGAAACGGAAACTTAGGCCTAGCATAGTTTGCCAAACCTGTCATGGCTTCGGTCTGGTCCCTCAACAAATGTGAGTAAGATATTTTGAAAATAAAACCAAAAGAATACTATTTGTATTTTTAAATTTTCTCCAGTTAATACACAGTATTACCTTTGTAAAGAGAAAGAATGTTATTAAGAATGAAAGAGAACAGGGTTTTAAGATAAGAGAATGGGGAGCAAGAACACCAGAAGGACTAGGACGCTGAGAGACGGAAGCCACGGGGGTAAGGAGTTGACAGCTCGGCACACAGGGGCCCGACGCTGGGCCGACGCACCAAGGAATGGAGGGAGCAGCAGGTCAAGGGTCAAGTGAAGGAATAGGGGAACAGACGTGAGGTGACTTCCAAGGTAAAAATCTTGACCAATCAAATGAATGGTCATATCAATGACAGGAAAATGCCAGTTTAAAATCTGACTTTTTTGATTTTTGCGTGGCTTGCAGGATCTCAGTTCCCGATCAGGGACTGAACTTGGGCCATGGCAATGAAAGTTTGGAATCCTGACCATGAGGTCACCAGGTAATTCTTGCAGACATGCTGAATTTAAGGAGAAAGTAGCAAAGAAAGATGACACAGGGTGTGTGTGTATATGAGTGTCACCAAAATAATTTAAAAGCTGAAGTTGTGACAGT
Source organism: Oreotragus oreotragus (assembly GCA_006410675.1). NCBI lineage: Eukaryota > Metazoa > Chordata > Mammalia > Artiodactyla > Bovidae > Oreotragus > Oreotragus oreotragus. Next base: position 75,907 of record SJYX01023258.1, read on the forward strand.
GAATAAGCCTAGCGGCACAAGAGCATTTGTGTGTACATGTGTGAAAAACACTGGGGAGAAAGCCTTGGGGGAATGCATACATTCAAAGGCAAGAAATGAATTGATCAATTCAAGAAGGAAAAGAATTTACAATGTATAAACAAGTCCTCTTCTCTAAACGAATTCCTTTAATGTATATGTATTTTCTATGATTAATCTGACTCCAGGCATTTTCTCCCATAGTTTCCTTTTGGGCCTCATATATTAATATCTTATTTGAGATTCTAACTAATTGCATTACTCTACTGTAGGGGCTGATAAACTCTTTCTGGAAAGGGCCAGATAATAAATCTTTAGGCTTTGTGAACCATATGGTTCCTTTTGCAACAAATGAACTCTGCTGCAATGTGAAAGCTGTCATAGACAATATGTAAATAAATGGGCATCAATTAAACTTGATTTACAAAAACAAGTGTGGGCAACCCACAGTATTTTTGCCTAGAGAATTCCATGGACAGAGGAGCCTGGTGAGCTACAGTTCATGGGGTCTCAAAGAGTTGGACACAACTGAGCGACTAACACACACACAAAACTGAAATTAGCACAACATTGTAAATCAACCGTAGTCCAATATAAGACAAAAGTTAAAAACAAAACAAGACAGGTGTGGTCCAGGTCTGGCCTTTGGGTCACAGTCTGTCAACCACTGCGCTAATGGATAACACAGCAAAACACACACACACGGACAGACATACACACCATCCTGTCAAAGACAACATGAAAATTACTTGGTCTCATAAACATATTTTTAGAAAGCTGATTTTAACTCTGAATGGAGACATGACATTAATCATGCATATACATACCAAAAGGAATGTCAAAGTCTTCCAAAGGCTGGGGACCATGATGTTCTTGTTGCTCCTAAATGAATCCCAAATAGTCACTTTATGACTAACTCAAAGACACATATTATTTTGAAAAAAATATTCAATAGCTATGAGGAATGTTGATTTGGGGGGGTTAGTTTCAAATCTTATAACTCTAGAAATATTTATTTATTCTATCAAAGTAATTCCACAGGTGTTCATGAAATTCACAGATGAGGCAACAAAAAAGAGCATTACCAATTTAATGCAGTTACTAAATTACAACATGCAATTTTCTCCTGAAGACTAGTTTTAACTCTCAAATAGTATCAAAACTATTCAAGGACTCGACACTTTAGTAAGTGCCACCAGACACGTTCTTGAGGACTTACTGAAAGAGAGTACAAGATTCAAGTAAACAAAACTATTTACGTTTTATTTAATCTCCTGTTGCATATACACATAAACAGTCACCAAATTTAGAAGCAATGTTTGCAAAGATCTGACATAAAATAGAGGCTGTATAAAAAACCTATGCTGAGGAAACCCTAGAGGCATCTAAAAGAGATGGGTGAAGCTATCACAGGATAAACCCACAGTATGCATTAAGCTGTCACAGAAAAAAATACAAAGTCACATAAGCAGATGATCTAAACTACAGTTTTTGATTTACCAACAAGTTGCTTTTCATATTCATAACTTTATGTCTATTCTGTATGGAGGGATGTACTCAGGACTTTTGTACTTAATGATGATAACACATTATTGACCAGGGGATTCTTGCAGAAACTAATGCCCAGCAGGGCCAGCGATTTGTTATGTAAGTAAATGTTCAAACGTCTCTGGTCAATAATGTTTAGGTAACATAAAAGTGTTAATACGCCTCTGGTCAATATGCTGTTAAGATCCTCCTAGTCACAATCAGAAGCTTCTAGCAATCAGATGACTAAATAAACCACAGACATTCTGAACTCTGTGTACATACAGACCAGGGAAGAATGCACTGTAGTTTTCTGTACCTTGGGTTTCATAGCTACTTCTAAATCATTATCATTAATGATGATATCCTCCGCTTGGAAAGTTACACTTGGTTTTCTCCTTAGTTTCTCTGATCTTTCTTCTTGCAGTTCTTTTTCAGCTCTTCGTCTTTGTCTGTTAAAAATCACAGTGTAAAGCATATTTTTACTATTTTAGGAACATCAGTTTTTCATCTGTATCATGCTATATAGGAAGACAGTTATGAAAATTATGTCAATAGATTTTCAGTGGCATTTAATTAAATTAGCAAGATATTCTGCTAGAATAAATACAAGCAAAAGTCAGGGACACAAGAAAGTTATTTCTAGTTCCTCTACTACTGAACTGACTTTCTGTTAGTCATGGGAAACTCAGGTCAGAGTTACACATTTCAGGTAATTTTCAAATTCTCTTTTCTGCAGATTTGAAGCTGGCCCTGGAAACCCTATTAGATACCACCATCGACCTATTTAAAGAAGTCAGGCAAACTCAGGCTCCAAGGAGGGAACCCCAGGGAGGAGGAAGGAAGGCCCAAAAAGCTACAGGGAAAACTTACTTTGAAGAGGGTTTACTTAGAAAATATGGAAGGAAAGAAATATTTCTGGAAAGAGAGCCCTGGTAGATTTTAGGGCCTGATAAACATGAAATTTTAAAAAATATTTTCTAGACTAAGTAAAAATCCACCATGAATACATGTCTCGAGCATCCATTATTAATGAAACACTATACATGCTCTTCATGAAAAGTCACGGCCTTGCTCTTCACATACACATTTCTTAGTGCCCTGAAACAATTCACACCACTGTGCTCTGTATGAGTCTGGAAGATATGGTTAAGATGAATAACAAACGTTATGTCAGTGTATTGAACAGTATATAGAATATTTCATGATACCAAATATTTGCTGCAAAAGATGACTGCGCATCCTGTTAAAGAAAGAGGGAAAAGAAACCTCCAGCCTACTGAATGCCAGGAAAGAATTCCTTAATAGCATGTAAAAAATACTAGTATTTGTCTCTCACATTATAGGAATTTTTCTCGTCACAAGATGTATTCAAACGCATACTTGACAAGGAAACTGAATATGCAATTATGTATAGGCTGAGAGGTTGAAGCAGACAATTTCCATCTATTTAACTGTATTATTGTCACTAATAATAAGCTTGTCGGTATGTTTGCAGGTATATGCTCAAATAAAATTTCACTTAAAACTTGCCTTTTTTTACTGTCCTTCCCTTGTCTCAATTCAGATGATTCTATTTTGACCTTTAGAAGCTGGAGATGTCCAGGGTCGCCTTGTTCAAAGAAATTATGTGTCAAGTTCTGTTGCCTTTGTTTAAATGCAATGAGGTTTTCAAGTGGAATAAGCTGTGGGTTTTGGTACTATAGAAAAGACACAAAAGGACAGTAATTTAAAATCACAAACATGTCAACTAGACAACATGTTAATAAAAACTGAGAGAAACTTTTGTTTAAACTAAGATGTGCAAGTGACAGAACATGTCAAAGGTAACAAGTACAATGAGTATCCAGATCTTAAAGTGTAAACAATTTTAGCAATCATTTCTGAAACTTTATACTGAGCATTTCAGAAATTTTTCTACAAGTCCTCATTTTCTTAATTTCTTTTTCATATTAAGAATCTTACTTCTTGCAATTACAAATTAAGTTAAATAATGCCTAGCTTAGATTTAAAATTCTTTGGGAGGATGCACAGGGGTGGAGATTATGGATGGAACAAATAAGTGATATGCTGGTAACGACTGTTGTTGGGTGATGGTATAACTTGGGGGTTTATTATACTATTCTAATTTTTTTAAAAAGTCTTTAAAACCTTCCAAAAACATATACTTCTTTACTCCTTCATTCTTTCCTTTTGTTCATAATATGTTCAGAAGAAAAGGAGGCATGATAAGTATTTTTTCTAAGGAATGACCACTTCTTTTCCCAGTACCATTTTAGAATCTTAGAAGAGTACCAGAGAATGAATTACTCAACTATACTGATTTAACAGAAGTAGAACCTGAACAGTCTGAATCTCATTAATCAAAGATTACAACTTTAAACAGGACTTGGTGGGTTTATAAAGATTTAATCTTTGGTTTTAAGTATTAAAAAAAAGAAACATTTTTTTAATAAGTAAAACTACTTACAGATCTGAGTCTATTTAACAATTTTAACCTGTAATAGATTTGAAGGAAATCGTATTACAATTGCTAGGAACCTCAAACAATGCTCTCTCACTCTACACAGAAACACACACACATACACATACTCCCCTACATGTATAAATAAGAATACTGGTCATATTATTTTACTTCTTTCTTCTCTGAGCAGGATCTCAGACATATCTGTGAGAGAGTCTAGAAAACGCTGGTACTGATGTACAAGAGAGACCTAAAACCTCTGTGCGTGCTTAATCGCTTCAGGCGTGTCCCACTCTGCGATCTCACGCACTGTAGCCCACCAGGCTCCTCTGTCCATGGGATTCTCTGGGCAAGAATACTGGGGTGGGTTGCCATTTCCTTCTCCAGAGGATCTTCCCCACCCAGGGGATCAAACCCATGCGTCTTACGTCTCCTGCATTGGCAGGCAGGTTCTTTAGCACTAGTGCCACCTGGGAAGCCCTNCTGTAGCCCACCAGGCTCCTCTGTCCATGGGATTCTCTGGGCAAGAATACTGGGGTGGGTTGCCATTTCCTTCTCCAGAGGATCTTCCCCACCCAGGGGATCAAACCCATGCGTCTTACGTCTCCTGCATTGGCAGGCAGGTTCTTTAGCACTAGTGCCACCTGGGAAGCCCTAAAACCTTTAAGACACCCAACTGTTAGTTTAAATAAAATCTGCATATTATTTCCAATAACAGAAGCATTATTTTTTGAAAAATAAATGTGTTAAAGCTTTTCATTGAGTATACATTTATGCTAGGAAAAATACAGGAATGTGCTTTTGCAACACTCTGCAAAAATCATTACCATATTTTCTGGGCCTAGACATGAATGAAGTAATGATAATCTTGGGCATTTTCTTTCTTCTGCTATGGTTCTAATAGGTATTGATGGAACTGTAATGGATGCTCTTGAGGTAGAAGAAAACATGTAAGGAGGTTTAAGTTGCAGGTACAATAAAGGAAGTCCAGAGGAATTCTGAGAAGATATCTCAAAGGGTCCTGGTTTAATATCAAAAATTTTTTCTGGTTTCATAAATGTTTGAGAGTCCTGTTGAGGTGTCAAGTTTTCTTGTCCAACACACTGATCCAAGTTCACATGCTTTGGGATTTCTTTAATTATGGTTTCTGCCCATTTTTTTGGCTCAACTGCTTTTTTTATGGCTTCAGTATTATACTGGCTCAGATTCAAATGGGATACTGAAGTAGTGGCCGTTGCTGTCTTTGGCAAAGGAGGCTGTGAGAAATCAGATAATCCCCAAGCCTCTCTAGGCTGTGGCAGAGGACTGAAGGGAAGTTGAGGAACTCTTTCTGTCTGGAAGGAAATGGGCTTAAATTCAGGCTTGGGCTGAAATTGAAGCAAAGGGAAACCATCACTAGGTCTGGAAGTATTTCCAGTGGGGATAAGTCTAGGTGTCTTTGGAATGGCAGAAGATGCAGACAAAAGGTGGAGGTGACCGTTTCCAGCAGGGACTGGGGACAAAGAAGTGGTTGGTAAGCTGTGAGATGCTGGAGTTAGTCCTCTGTTCTGGGGCTGACCTTCTGATGGACAAAAAGGAACACTCCCATGTGGAACATTCTGGAAGAGAAAGGAAAAACTATGACGTAATTTTAAAATATATTACAAACTCCTTATTTGTAAATATCGTTCAATATGTTTTAGAGTGGGTGGAATATAATAACTACTAAATAACTCATTTTCTGAAATAACCAACCACTGAAACTATGAGGAAAACTTCAGTGGTATTTAAAATGCATTACCTCTAAGTTTCCATTACTGTTTTCATTGGATTGCACAATTTCTTTATGGCAGTGTGGGCTGTTCTTGCCAGGCTCTCTGGCATACTCTCCCATGAGTTGTGGTTTAATGAAAAATCTCTCCTTCAGATTTCTACTGGTGTCTCCAACATCATTACTCCCTCTCGTGGGGTTTGATCCTTGGCTTCCCACCAAATGCACAGACTGGGACTGTTGTAGAAGTTGATGAAAATCTGGGAGGTTAGCAAAGGATGATCCTACTATTTGCATTAGGCTCATGAAGTTGATCTGTTGCAGCTAGAATAAAATAAAAATTACAGAAACATCTTAAAATCTAATGAAAAGACCCAAAGAGCAACAATTATCTGAGTATTCCAAAATAGTCATACTTCCACCTCAGTATCTGTCACAACCCTAAGTGCTGAGTATGAAGCATAGCTGGGAGAGATCTAAAAAAAAAAAAGGAAAAGAATAGCTTTCTGTCTTCAAGGAGGAGTCAGCTAGGACAATGAACTCATAATGTGGCTTGAGACCATCTGTCAAGCAGTTTCCACAAATATCCCAGGGATCATAAAGGAGTGAGCTGATGGAGCAGGTGAGGATAACTAGACTGCCTGCTGCTAAGTCACTTCAGTCATGTCCGACTCTGTGCGACCCCATAGACGGCAACCCATCAGGCTCCCCCATCCCTGGGATTCTCTAGGCAAGTACACTGGGGTGGGTTGCCATTTCCTTCTCCAATAACTAGATTGCCGAAATTTTTAAAATTGTATTTATTTTGTGGGTGAGGATAATTAAAGAAGAATTCCTAAATGGGTGTGTGAACAGGTTTTCACGAAAGAAAAACGTAGAGATCAGGAAACAGGTGAAGAGTGAGGAATTTCTGAGAAAGGGCTATTCAAGTGAAAGGCAAAGGTATGCACAATGGTTGACAAACCTCACACAACAGAATCACTTGAGGATTTTTGGCCAGGCCACACCCCATGCCAATAACATCAGAGCCTCCGGGGGTGTGAGCCAGGATGAGAAGTTTTTAGGATGATGAGGTGACTTCAATGTGCAGAAAAGCTTCCGGATCACTAGTACACACACTGGCTTGGATGGAGAAGGAAATTTACCGCTAATGAGCAGAGAGGCGAGCACAGTGGCTCCCCAGCTGCAGCGTCAGCGTCACCGGAGGACTTGCACTCTTTGATGAGCACCATCCCCAGAGTTTGATTCCAATCGGTCTGGGATGGGGGCCTGACAACCTGTGTGTCAAATATCTAAGTGATGCTGATGCTAAGGGTTCAGAGCCCACACTGTGAGGACCACTAGACTTGGGAAAGTACGGTGGGAAAAGAGGGAAGAGAAAAGCTGTACTTTATAAAATAAGCCAAGAAGAAAACCCTGCAGGCCTTGTTTTTTTAAATTTAGGTTCCCCAGACTTACAGACATGGGGCAGTTGGGGGAGGAAAGAGAGGGTGGGACGAACGGAGAGAGTAACACGGAAATATATACATAAGTAAACTAAATAACCAATGGGAATCTGCTGTATGACTAGGAACTCAAACCCAGGCTCTGTAACAACCTAGAGGGGTGGGATGGGGTGGGAAGTTCAAGAGGGAGGAGACATAGGTACATCCATGGCTGATTCATGCTGATATATGACAGAAACCAATACAGTATTGTAAAGCAATTACCCTTCAATTAAAAACAAATTTAATAAAAAATGGAGGTTCTCTTCAATTATAAAAGAATACATGCTTATTACATAAAAAAGAAGCATAAAAAAGAAAATAAATATGACACATAATCCTGTTCCCAAAGATAACTAGTATTAACATTTTTGGCATGTCTCCTTTTACTCTTTGTATTTTAACACGATTGATATCATAGAGTATATAAATTTGTACCTGAAATTCATTGAAGATTTTTAGAACAGAAAAGTAACAGTATTAGAACAATATCTGGAGAGGAAGATCTCAGAAATGCATCTTTAAGACAACAGAAGTGTGAAGTTCTAAGAATCTAAGGTTGGTGACAGTTACAGAAATAGCAAATATGGAGAAGGAAATGGCAACCCACTCCAGTGTTCTTCCCTGGAAAAATTCAGGGACAGAGAAGCCTGGGGGGCTGCAGTCCACGGGGTTACATGACTCAGCACTCACACATGAGGAGGATGGAGGGAGGCGGGTTGGTAGCAGTAAAATTGTAAAACAAACAAAAAAAAGAAATAGACATACAACATAGGCAAAAGAATCAAGAAGACACTGAATATGCCCAGTGAAAGGGGAAAGATGACTCTCTAAGACTGTAACTTTTAATCTTTTGTGTGTATCAGAATTATCTTGAGAACTTGTTAAATATTCAGGGCAGTGACCAGCAAAGACACTAGGTAATCCAGAAAACAAGTTAGACAAATGCTTCTAAAACTTTAAGCAGGGGGCTTCCTGGCAGTCCAGAGGTTGGGGCTCTGTGCTTCCACTGCAGGGGCATGGCTTCAAGCTCTGGTCAGGGATCTAAGATTCCACATGCAGTTTGGCCAATAAATAAAAAATAAGTAATATATGAAAATTATAAACAAAAAATTAAACTTTAACCTGGTAAAATAGGTGATGCTACTAAAGAGAAAAGGGAAATAAGAGACTCAGAAGAATAAGAATAAAATCAGTTTGAAGAAGTTCCTGGGATGGTGGAGCACGCTGAGAAAGTCTTTGTTATCAGGGCCCATAAATTCAAAGAGAAAATTGGTGCCCAGAATTGCTGGTATGGAAATGGTACACTGCATCACATAAAAAGGTATGAAAGTGGATGTAGAATACGTGAAGAAAAGAACAGATGTGAGGGGAACTAATGTATAAGCAATACAACAGAAAAGGGAAAGGGAAATAGTTTTAAATTGTTGGTAGAGAGAGAAAAGGATAACCAGGTGAGAAAAAGATGACGGAAGGCAGAGTGACAAGTTCAAGCCAAATATGATGTGACAGGCTGTGTCAGAAAATAAACTGATTCAGATACCCTTGAGCAGGGGTTGGCTGGTCTGCTCAGCCACCTCACTTTTATCAGCAGCTCTGGATTCCCAAGAGCTCAGAAAAAAAGAAGTCATCAGGAGAAGTAGGGAACACAGTTGAGACTCTAGGCCCTAGAATTAGGACTTCTGAATAACAAAGGAAAAGTGCTCAAAGCAGGAACACCCTGCGATTTAACTTGAACTCCGGAAGTTTGTTCGTAGTTTAAAACCGGACATAAATACCATGTGTAGACTTACTGGGTTAAACGGAGATGTGCTTACCTGAACTAATTTAAACATTTCATCTTGGAGCATCTGCCTGACAGAATCGGAAGACTGCGATAACTGAGCGCTGGGTTCATTTCTCTGGGTTGGCTGAGCTGTGGGTCCAGGTGTTTGTGAAGCCACTGTGACTCCATTTGATGCCAGAGGTGGAGCTGAGGAAGATTCATCTTTACACGCAGAGGCTGGAGTACTATGTGGAAGCATATAAATAAAAAGCACACATTAATCAAGAAAAAAAAAACACATTAGGTGTTTATGAGATGAGTATTTTGATCCTACTTTTTTATTCTATTTTAAAAGCTTTCTGGAAATTTTCAGGAAATTTAAACCCTAAAGCCTATTTCACTGTATCCCTCAGCCCCCAGACACAGCTGTCATCAGCAGAGCTGTTCATTCAAATGCCATAACCAAGGGACCTGTGATGTCTAGCCAGCCATGGCCCCCACCCTGTGGTGTTACAATGCCCAGGTCAGCTCACACATTTATTTTACTTGCCTGGTACCTGTAGGCATCTGAGTTTGAAACCTGTGCAATCATTCTGATTAGCTGGACAGACGATGTCATTTGGCTTAGGAATGTACTTCTTGGATTAAATTTAAAGATCCAGAGTGGATTTAAGAAAACTGTGGAAAGTATGGGTTAAGAAATATGTTTAATTCTGGGCTTCCCTGGTGTCTCAGCGGTAAAGAATCCACTTGCCAATGCAGGAGACACAGGTTCAAACCCTGACATGCCACGGAGCAGCTATGCCCGCGTGCCACACCCACTGAGCCTGTGCTCGAGAGCCTGGGAGCCACAACTTCCAAGCGCATGTGCCCTCGAGCCTGTGAGGTCAGCGCAATGAGAGCCTGAGCGTCGCAACTGAAGACTGGTCCCCACTTGAGCATCTAGAGAAAAGTTCGCGGAGCAACACAGAACCAGCACAGCCAAAAACGAATAAACGGATTTTTAAAAATGTGTTTGATTCTAACATGGGTAGAGCAAACTCCTGCTGTTCTTCAATAAATGTGAAACAACAGTATTGTGAATATTTCATTTCCAAACAAATCAGAGAGTTTACATTAATAACTAAATCCTAACAAAAAATGCTTACTTAGAAACAAAAATGAAAAGTTAAAGTAAGTTTTTGTTTTAAATAAAATGCTTGTTTGAGGATGATTCCTTAAAACACAAAAACACAAAAACAATGTTTTATATGTAAATCAATATAGGGAGCAAGTAATATCATGTACAAATGAACTGATCACTGTCTCTAAAAAGAAAATAACGTATTAAACTGTGTTTAGATTTATTTGGATTTACGCTCATTCCGTTTCAGCAATAATATGAGCCTTTTTATTAAGCATGCGCTCGATAACAGAATTCTATTTGGGAGATCCATGAAGAACAGACAATACAAGTTACTTGCCTGTTTTAACACAACTTTACTGGCCTTTGCTTTTTAATAAGTAGCAAGGAGATAAATTTTAATTATGGAGAATTTTTCTAAAGCAAATTTATGCTGTATCATTCTCTGATTTCAACACCATTTATACCCTTCAACCATTGGAAAAGAAATTCAAAAGATAGAACTGGATGACTATTCTATGAGAGAATTAAAGGCATTTGATATTTCATGAGAAATCTGCTAAAGGCTGAACATGAGCAAGAACTACCTCTTTCAATAACATACCCATGACTTCTCTTTTTTGGAAGAGACTTGTTCTAAAATAGTTCCTGCATGTCTTTAAAACACAACTGTTACAGAAAAATCTTTCAGTGAGAAATGTAAAGTTGTCAGAAATGGATACCTATTTTGATCTTTCAATGCATAATGTTGATTTCATTTTTCTCTCTTAGTTTTTGGTCAAGATGTTTAGTAATTATTTCAAAATGGTACAGCAGGCATCATTTTTTTCTCTTTTCTATTTGTAATTACATCAGAATGGTACAGTAGGCAAAAATGCTTACCTAGAAACTTCTGAATTTGTATCTACACAAAATGAATGAGGAATGATGTGTTCAAGAGCTCTAGAGGCTTCNTTCCCCCCAAGCTCTGCATGCTGTCAATTTATTGTCAGTTAAGCCTTTCTCCTTCACAGTAATCATGATGTTAAGTTTTCTGAGTAGAGTGTACTAGAGGGACATTGCAGGAGGAAGGTATGTTTCTGCTGAAACCAACAGGGGGTGAAGCCACCTTGTAGTGTTCCACCCAAATGCTCAGAACTTATATGTCCTTGGTGTTATGGACTGAATGTTTGTGTCCCCTTAAAATTCATGTATTGAAGCCCTAACTCCCAATGTGATGAGAAGCAAAGCTTCTGGGACATAATTAGGTTTTGGTAAAGTCATGAGTGGGGCCTCCATGATGGGATTAGTGTCTTGTAACAAGAGGAATAGACACCAGAGCTCTCTCTTCATGTACAATACACACATTAAGGAAAGTCCATGTGAGCACATAGCAAGAAGGCCACTGTCCGCAAGACAGAAGAGGGCTCTCACCAGAGCCTGATCACGTTGGCACCCTGACCTTGGCCTTCCAGCTTTCTAAACCTCGAGAAAATAAATGTCTGTTGTTTAAACCAGTCAGTCACAACTTGAGCTAAGACATTAGGAACTTCTTAGCCCTAGCCTGATCACCTGTCAGCTGCTCACTTAGCCAGGACACTGCATGCTTCAGACCTCTTGCCTGCACTGATGCCTGACTCCCTTTGCTCACCTGTCATTCCACTCAGAGATTTGTCTCTGGAGGTCCTCCCAGTGCTGCTGTTCTTTTCAACATGGATACTGCCTACTCCAGGCCTCCTGCCCACATTGGCACTCCACTCTGCATGCTTGTGCATTGGCCACTGTGCCTATACCTGAAGGGTTCCTATTTTCCCAGTAGCCATGGACCAGCACTGCTGCTGCTGCTGCTGCTGCTAAGTCACTTCAGTCGTGTCCGACTCTGTGTGACCCCATAGACGGCAGCCCACCAGGCTCCCCTATCCCTGGGATTCTCCAGGCAAGAATACTGGAGTGGGTTGCCATTTTCTTCTCCAATGCATGAAAGAGAAAAGTGAAAGTGAAGTCGCTCAGTCTGTCCGACTGTTAGCGACCCCATGGACTGCAGCCCACCAGGCTCCTCCGTCCATTGGATTTTCCAGGCAAGAGTACTGGGGTGGGGTGCCATTGCCTTCCCCGATGGACCAGCACTAGCTTGAGCAAACCAGTAACGTCTTTGTATCCAGTGAGCTACAACCATACATTCTCCAACTGGCTCTAAACCCCAGCCTTGGGAAAGGGGTCCCCTTTTCAAGTTTGTCTTTCTTTGAGATCTCTTCCTCAGCCTGCAAGCATGCATGCATAGTTGAATAGGTTAAACTGTTAAAATATTCTGTATAAATTTTCCTTTTTAAAATTATTGTGGTTTCTATCTCCTGATTGAACCCAAAATGATAAATCTGTTCTAGTACTTACACATTTTCAATTGTTACATTTAAATCTTTGATTGATCTGGAATTTATATAGGTATAAGTTGTAAGTAAAAATAGTTGGAAAAGACCCTGATACTGGGAAAGATTGAAAACAGGAGGAGAAGGGGACAACAGGGGATGAGACAGTTGGATGGCATTACCGACTTGATGGACATGAGTTTGAGTAAAGTCTGGGAGTTGGTGATAGACAGGGAAGCCTGGAGTGCTATCATGGGGTCACAAAGAGTCGGACACGACTGAGTGACTGAACTGAACTGTGAGTATGAATCTAACTTAAGTTTTCTCCACAACTACCTAGTTTGTTGAATACTGTTTCCAACTAATGTTAAATAGCATCTTTATTATACACTAAATCCCACCATATATTTGGGTCTATTTCTAGACTTTAAATTATATTCTATTGCTTTGTTTTTTCAATTTCCAGTGTCACACTGTTTGAATACCTGTTTAATATTTGAGAGAAAGAATCTCTAGCTATTCTTGTTTTTTGTTTCCAGTTTTAACTTTATTATCAAATATCTATTCTGCTAGAAATTTTACTGGAAGTTGCACTGGATTTATAGATTCATTTAGAGATAACTGACATCTTTCTGGTCTGAGTGCTCCCAAGAACTAATGACTTTTCGTTTGTTCAAGTCTTCTTTTGTGTTTCTCAACAGCATTTCAATTCATATAAAATTTGCACGTTTATTATTTTCATTCATAAGCATTTATTTGATCACTTTGGTTATTATGATGCGAACTTTTCTGCCATTTTAGCTTCTAGCTGGTTGTTCTGGAATAACAACCAGAATACAAAGGGTGCTTCTGTTGTTGTTCAGTTGCTTAGTCATGTCTCTTTGTGACTGCATGGACTGCAGCACACCAGGCTTCCCTGTCCTTCACTATCTCCCAGAGTGTGCTCAAACTCATATCCATTGAGTCCGTGATGCTATCTAACCATCTCATCCTCTGCCACCCACTTTTCCTTCTGCCCCCGATCTTTCACAGCATCAGGGTCTTTTCCAATGAGTCAGTTCTTTGCATCAGGTGGCCAGAGTGTTGGAGCTTCAGTTTCAGCATCAGTCCTTCTAATTAATATTCACAGTTGATTTTCTTTAGGATTGATTTGCTTGATCACCTTGCTACTGAGAGAGTCAATTCCTAGGCAGGTTGATAAGAAGTCCAGGGTCCCCAAGGAGGAGAAAGGGGTCTGGGGCTCTCAAGGAAGAGACAGGGGTCTGGAATTCTCAAGGAGGAGGAAAAGACACTTTTTTTCCTCTACATTCCTTTTTTTTTTTTCCCCTCTACATTCCTTAGTCTTAGTCACATGTTTTTTTTAAAGCCTGGAACTGATGATTACACAACAAACAACTCAGTGTAAACTCTGTACTAAGGTTTATAACAACAATGTATCCTGCTTGAGGACAGTTCCTCCTTCTTGAAAACCTTCTGACTAATCCTGTTATAATCAAGATGCAGATAATCACGATGGTGTGATCACTCACCTAGAGCCAGACATTCTGGAATGTGAAGTCAAGTGGGCCTTAGGAAGCATCACTATGAACAAAGCTAGTGGAGGTAATGAAATTCCAGTTGAGCTATTTCAAATTCTAAAAGACGATCCTGTGAAAGTGCTGCACTCAATATGCCAGCAAATTTATTGCTTCCTTCTACTTCTTTGCACTGTTCATTTAAGAATACTGGATTTTGGCTTGCCATTCCCTCCTCCAATGGGTCATAACTCTCCATTATGACCTGTCCATCTTGGGTGGCCCTACACAGCATGGCTTATAGTTTAATTGAGTTACACAAGCCCCTTATCCAAGACAAGGCTGTGATCCATGAAGGGAAAAGGGTACTATTTTCTGTACTAATATTTAAACCTGGCCATTGTCATGAATTCTTTTGTTGTTTGAAATAATTTTCTAGTTGATTCTTTTGGGTTTTGTAGATATATTATTATTAATTTGCAAATAATAATCATTTTATCTTGCCCTTATTTTTTAAACTGACTTTTAATTGAGGGAAAGATGTTTTACAATGTTGTTTCTGCTGTACAACAATGCAAATCAGCCATAACTATACACATACCAACTCCCTCTTGAGCCTCCCTCCCCTCTCTTTCTCTTCCTTCTTTCTCTTTTTTAGCCACTCCATGTGGAATTTGGGGTCTCAGTTCCTCAACCAGGGATCAAACTTGCACCTCCTGCAGTGGAAACATGGAGTCTTAACCACTGGACTGCCAGGTAAGCCCCTCACTTCCTTATTTCTATATTCTAACTTCATTTTATGTGTGTGATTATATCAGTGAAAATCTTTTGAATACTTTTAGATAACAGTGATGATAGTAAATTTATTTGACTTACACAGGAATGTATTCTGGAGAAGGCAATGGCAACCTACTTCAGTACTATTGCCTGGAAAATCCCATGGATGGAGGAGCCTGGTAGGCTGCAGTCCATGAGGTTGCTAAGAGTCGGACATGACTGAGCGACTTCACTTTCACTTTTCACTTTCATGCATTGGAGAAGGAAATGGCAACCCACTCCAGTGTTCTTGCCTGGAGAATCCCAGGGACGGGGGAGCCTGGTGGGCTGCTGTCTATGGGGTCGCACCGAGTCTGACATGACTGAAGTGACTTAGCAGCAGCAGCAGCAGGAATATATTCAATGTCTTTCATTAAGTAAGGTCTGGTTTTTGAGTTGTCATAGACAGACACTATGGGAATAGCCACCCATTCCTAGTTTTTTAAGTTTATTTTTTTTAATGATTGGATATTGCATTTTATTAAATACCTTTTTTTAGTACTTATGGAAAAAACACTATCATATTTTTCTTAGAAATATTAACATCAGTTCTGTTGAGTTCAGTTCAGTTGCTCAGTCATGTCCGGCTCTTTGTGACCCCATGAATCACGGCACACCAGGCCTCCCTGTCCATCACCAACTCCTGGAGTTCACTCAGACTCGCGTCCATCGAGTCAGTGACGCCATCCAGCCATCTCATCCTCTGTTGTCCCCTTCTCCTCCTGCCCCCAATCCCTCCCAGCATCAGAGTCTTTTCCAGTGAGTCAACACTTTGCATGAGGTGGCCAAAGTACTGGAGTTTCAGCTTTAGCATCAGTCCTTCCAAAGAAATCCCACGGCTGATCTCCTTCAGAATGGACTGGTTGGATCTCCTTGCAGTCCAAGGGACTCTCAAGAGTCTTCTCCAACACCACAGTTCAAAAGCATCAATTCTTCATAGCAGCAGCAGCAGCAGTGAATTAATCTAGTCATTGAGCATCTGTGGCTGCTATCATCATAGGAAAAGACAACTAAATGATTAGGTGCTTACTGATGAAAATAGACCTGTAGATGATTTTACTCAAAAAATGAATCTATTTGAGTAAACATTGAGAAGAAGGGTCGGCAGTTCTATTCTGTAAAGAGCCAGATAGTGAATAGTTTAACCTTTGGCCGCCAGATGGTCTCTGTCACAACTCAACTCTGCTGCTGTAGCATGAAACCAGCCATAGAGAATACATAAACGAATAGGCATAGCTGTGTTCCAGTACACATTTTTTAAAACATGCCTCAAAGCAACGGTTTTTGACCTTTTCACCAGACCAACTACTGATTTACTGGAAACACAAATGACAGAAAAAACTGAAATGAACTTAGGGAATTCAGATATCAAAATCAAAACCAGGGGAAACTGTAGAACAAATGGTGGGCATTAGTCAACAAGTTATAAGAGAAAAGATTGGGAATTTAGTTTTTGAAACACAGAACTATATCATATACTTAGGGAGGAAGACAGGTGAGAAGATTGAAGAAAATCAAGGTAAAGGTGACTTGTGGGAGGGAGTGAAGAGGTTTTGACTTGGAGGGAGGATGTGAAGTGCTGAGGGGGTTGGTAGTCCTGTCTCTTGTGTTGGTTGATTACAAGGATATTTGCCTCTTAATTGGCTAAACTATACATCTGTCTATAAATTTTCTGCATTTGTTTGCATTCTATGTTAGAAGTTTTAAAGGTGAAATATTTGAAAAAGTCACCAAGCAAATAGTAACCCAAAAAACCAAAGGTACCCTTGTGATACAAAATGCGTTACTAGAGATAGAAAGACATTTCATAAGAACATTTAAGTATTCTTAGTCTGTATGTACCCAATAATACATCTTCAAAAATATAAAGCAAAAGTTGATAGATTAAAAGGAGAATTATGTAAATCTATAGTTACAGCAAGAAACTTTGAAGTGTATGCAAATAGCTATAAATGTGTCTGTGAAAAATATGGCTTAGTATTTGAAAGACTTTTCTTTGTAATGAGGTCATCTGTTTACTCAGAAACATGCATGTTTATTGGAAATATGTTTAAATCTTTTGTTTTAATTGGGAGTATCATTTTACCATATCTTTAAATTTACAAGATAGGTGTCTTCTCACCAAATGATCTAAGTTGATTTTTTTCCCCTAATGTTAAAGTTACATTTTAACTTCAAATATTAATCTCCGGGCTTTTCCTACTGCTGAAAACAATAATTCAGTGATTAGAATAGCTATTACCCCATTTTTAGTAGTGTTCAGTGAGTTTTGAAACTGACTTTTAATTACTATTTGCATATGGTTTATATTTTGCTGATTTGCATATGGTTTAGATTTTGCTGACCTTTCTTCCTTTTTTAAACAGGGGTTCTGAAGGAAAATTAAATGACTGTCAGATAAGATTCATAAATGAAATCTTCAAGATCGAGAAACCTGGAGCCCATCCTCTTTCATTGGCAGATGGAAAGTTTTTAAGTATGGATCTTTCTTATGGGCCGAGACTGCATGTATTGTTCAGGATTGCCATTTTGACTGGCCAGGGAATGACTTTTGAGGAAGTACAAAACTAAAAACCACACAAATTTATTTTCAAGACAACCATTTTGCTATAAGATCAATTTGGTTTAATGGATTTTTCTCAAATGATAAAATTTGTTTTCAAAGAGTATTTTCTCATCTTGGCATTTTATTGCCATTTTCTTGCTGTTTCCTTTATTATAGTCTGTCCAGATAAAAAACCCACTTTGGTAATGTGGCCATTTAAGATTAATATTTAATAAATGAGGCTTATTTTTATACTAATAGAGCCTGAGAAGAATAATCCTGGTTGAGCCCTGAATTTCTGGGAGGTAATGAATGGTTTATGTAATCGTTAGAATGTAGCCTCGTATCATTGTATGTAATGTAATTTCATGCAGCTAGTTGGTAACAAAGGTAGGACTAAATTCTAAGTCTTTTCCTTCATAGTTCAATTGCTATCTTTCCAAATAGGTTACAGTGTCTCATACTCTGTTAATTCTGATTTGTGTGTGTGTGGAGAATTCATTGAGCTTTTGCCATATGTCGATGTCAGTGTCTCATATATTCTGACAAAAGAAATATTCAAGATTAGAGAGTCCTGCCTATCCTCTCCTTAACCACGGTTGTGCAGAATTAGAGCAAGACAAGTCCTTTAACAGATTAATATGATGTTGGCAATTTGATCTCTGGTTCCTCTGCCTTTTCTAAAACCAGCTTGAACATCAGGAAGTTCACGGTTCACGTATTGCTGAAGCCTGGCTTGGAGAATTTTGAGCATTACTTTACTAGCGTGTGAGATGAGTGCAATTGTGCGGTAGTTTGAGCATTCTTTGGCATTGCCTCTCTTTGGGATTGGAATGAAAACTGACCTTTTCCAGTCCTGTGACCACTGCTGAGTTTTCCAAATTTGCTGGCATAGTGAATGCAGCACTTTCACAGCATCATCTTTCAGGATTTGAAATAGCTCAATTGGAATTCCATCACTTCCACTAGCTTTGTTCTTAGTGATGCTTTCTAAGGCCCACTTGACTTCACATTCCAAGATGTCTGGCTCTAGATGAGTGATTATCCGGGTCGTGAAGATCTTTTTTGTACATTTCTTCTGTGTATTCCTGCCACCTCTTCTTAATATCTCCTGCTTCTGTTAGGTCCATACCATTTCTGTCCTTTATCGAGCCCATCTTTGCATGAAATATTCCCTTGGTATCTCTAATTTTCTTGAAGAGATCTCTAGTCTCTCCCATTCTGTTGTTTTCCTCTATTTCTTAGAGATGGTGCAATATTGAAATCTATTAACTATATTAATAGATTTCAATATTGCACCATCTCTGCATTCCTGTAAATGATTTTTTAAATACAAGATGGATTCTACTGTTAATACTTTAGTTGGGATTTTGGGTGAGACGGATTTGTAGTTTTTCTTTGCAATATTTGTTGCATTTTAAGATCAATACTATGTTATTTTCATAAAAAGAATCTGGAAGAGTATTTTTTCTTTCTGCAGTATAAAATAGTTAAAAAAATGTAAATATCTGTCCTTTAAAAGTTTGGTATTATTCCCCTGTAAAACTATTTGGTTCCAGTACTTTATTTCGGAGGAGGGTAGTTCTTTGATAAGTTTCCCATTCCTTTTATGGAAAATGGTGAGTTTCTGTCTCTTCTGAATTCACTTTTGCTAATTATATTTTCATGGAGAATTATGTATTTCACACAAGTATATCTATGGTTACTTTCTTTTTACCTTATTTTGTGTATACATGACTTTCCCACTGCTCTTTTCCTAAAACTAAGTTAACTTATAATGGTTGATCTATATTTCCTATTTTCCCCCCAAAGAACAAATTTAGATTTATTCATTTGTTCTACCATTTTCTATTTTCACAATCACTATTCTTTGCCTTTATCTTTATTTTTTCTTTCTTTCAGCTTTCCTTAAGCTTGTTTTTTCTTTTCTTCTTGAGTTGCTTGCTTCATTTCAGTTTTTCTTGTTTACTAATAAAATTAAAAATAATAAAACATACAGTTTAAAGATGATTTTTTCTCTTAGTATTGCCTTTTTTGTATCACATATGTTCTGGTATGTAGTGTTTCATTATTATTATTTTCTAGATACACTACAATTTTTGCCTGAATTTCCTCTTTGATTCAAAAGCTATTAAGCAGCATAAAAACGTCCAGGTGGTAGAGACTTTTTGTTCTCTGTGTCTGTTACTTATTTCCAGTTTTACTGCACTGTGTTCAGAGAATGTTGATTGATCTATTTGTAGTTTTTAGAATTCATCTAAGTTTTTGGGTTTATTTGTGGCTTAACATCCTGTCAACTTTTGTGAATATTCCATGAGCACTTCAGGAAGGTGCAGAGTTTTTTTAATACATATATTTCTTTTAAAAATGTTGATACTATATCATTTGGTAATTGGTATTCAAAACTGTTATATTTTTAATAGACTCCCCCTCCAGCGAGCCCTCTGTATTGAATATATTTCTTATGCATCTCTTGAGAATTCTCTACTCTTCCGTGCTTTGTGCTGATATTATAGTACCATACTTAGTCTTGTTTAGTGCTTTTTGCTGCAAATTCAATGATGTCTGATATTAAACTCATGGTTTTTTTTTTTTTTTGTAAGGGTACATTTGCTTATTATACTTTTGCCCTTCCTTTTATTTTCAGCTTTTCTGAATCACTTTGTTACAGTCTCTTAAATACAGAATTTTGTTTTGCAATCAAATCTATGTTTTTTAAATGTTTTAACAGGTAAGTTTAGGACACATTTATTAACGTGGCAGATATAGTTACTTTTAGTAATATTAATTTAAGGTATATACTGTTTTCATAAATTTTGAAAAATCACTATACTGTGTAAATTTGTCTGCTCTGTTTCTCTTGTCATAATTAGAAAGGTTTGCATTTGTACTAGTGGTTGTCTTTATAATTCCATGTTTATAATTCTTGTAAGTTATTTATTAATATTCATTAATGAGCTATGAAAATCTCCACTATACAATCATAAAATTTGTACATTTCCTTTTCTTACTCTCCCCACCCTCCTCAATGATAGTTTATTATATTATCTTTGGGCTTCCAAGGTGGTCCAGTTCTGAAGAATCTGTCTCAAATGTAGGAGATGCAGGTTTGATCCCTGGGTCAGAAAGATCCTCTGGAGAAGGAAATGGCAACCCACTCCAGTATTCTTGCCTGGGAAATCTCATGGACAGAGGAGCCTGGTGGACTACAGTCCTTGGGACTGCAAAGAGTTGGCCACAACCTAGCGACTAAAGAGCAGCAACATATTATCTGTACTGGAGTTTATCTTTATATTACTTTATTAATACAGTCCCATTATTTGCCACTTTTAAATGATTCTGTTGAAGATCAGCTAGTAAGGATAAGAAAATAAATAGCCAAATTACAGTGCTGTTGCTGCTGCTGCTGCTGCTAACTCGCTTCAGTCATGTCTGACTCTGTGAGACCCCATAGACAGCAGCCCACTACTGATCTTCAAATACCATTGTAAATCTTATATGATTTAAATAACTTCTTTGCTCTCAAAAAAAAAAAAAGGTAAAAGAATTGATAAAATCTTCACAGTAATGGAATTCTTTTGAAACTTGTTGAGAAATTAATCATTTTAGAATTTATTTATATTAACAGCACAATGGATATAAAAGGAATTCTAATATTTTAATTATGAATCCTTTGTCAAGATTCCTCATGAAAAGTTCACAGTTATTTTATTATACTTAGAAGTCAAATATGAGGAGATAAATTGAAGTGTTCAACTTAGGCAAAACTCCCTACCTGCTCTCTTTCTCCATTTATATTTTGAGCTACCTCTGCAGATAGAAAATGTCAGATACTTAGATAGGTCAGAGAAAATGGATTTAGACAAAGATTGGACTCTTCTATACATAAGGTGAGCTTCCCAGGTGCCCAGTGGTAAAGAATCCACCTGCCAATGCAGGAATCGCAGGAGACATGGGTTCGATTCCTGGATGGAGATGATTCCTGGAGGAGTAAATGGTAACCCATTCTAGTATTCTTGCGTAGGAAACCCATGGACAGGGGAGCCTGGCAGGTGGATGGGGTCACACAGGAGTCAGACACGACTGAGCATGAGCATGCACACAGGGATACACGAGGTAATGGCATTGCTTCAGGGATTTTCTTGAGCTTCTGACCATGGTTGAACTTATCGATCTTCTGGAAGGAAATTTTGACTTCCAATCTTTCCTGACTTACTAGTCAGTGGTTTTTAGTCTAGAACTGTCTGTCTTTCCTAATAGAGTGATTAAGGGATCAAGGGATTCACCTAGAGACAAATGTACTGAGTACCAGAGGCAGAGAACATAGTCACTAGAAGAAGGAAATAAAAATCCTTTTACCTTTGTTTGGGACATAAGCTCATTTCCCAGAAGCTTCCTAAGCTGGATATTTTCTATTTGCCCTTCCAGACCACTCTCAGCTTTTCTCCACCCGTTGCCAGACAGAAGATAGATATTACAGCCAAATGTGGTCATGGGACAGACATGCACAAGGAAAATGGCACAGTAGAACATATTCGTCATATGGGTCATATGGCTGTAAACATCACTATCACTTTCATTCTGTCCGCAGTGTGCTTGTACGAAACTCAAGTTTTATGGAGTGAGAATTTTACATTTTGTTTAGTCATTCACCAGTTAATGCACATTTGCAGCTCTGTTGTCTAGTGGATACAGATTTAAGATTGCTGTCTTCTTGGATGTTCCTGGCAGACCAATGGTTAAGAATCTGCCTGCTGATGCCGAGGACATAGGTTTGATCCCTGGTCTGGGAAGATTCTGCCTGCCGTAACTAAGCCCGCATTGAGCCCGCATTCTAGAGCCTATGAGCCACAGCTACTGAAGCCTGTGAGCCTTGAGTCCGTGCTCCATAAGAGAAGCCACCACAATGAGAAGCCTGTGTGCTGCAACTAGAGAATAGTCCCCGCTTGCTGCAACTAGAGAAAGTCCATGAGTAGCAATGAGGCCAAAAATAAGTAACTATTAAAAAAAAAAAAAGATTTCTGTCTTCTTGTTGGATTGACTCTTTTTTTTTTTTGGTTTTTAAAAAACTAAAAAGCTTTTTTCAGTCTGCCTGTATCCATCCCTTGATTGCCCCTTACCAGAAATTAGCAGAACAGCTCATATCTTTGTCAGCAGGGTTAGAGAATAGTCCCCGCTTGCTGCAACTAGAGAAAGTCCATGAGTAGCAATGAGGCCAAAAATAAGTAACTATTAAAAAAAAAAAAAGATTTCTGTCTTCTTGTTGGATTGACTCTTTTTTTTCTTTTGGATATTAAAAAAAAATTATAGTTGATATACAGTGTTGTGTTAGATTCAGGTGTATAGCAAAGTGAATCATATATATTGACTATTACAAGATCTTGAACATAGTTCCCTAGCTATACAGTAGTGGGATTGCTGAATCATATGGCAACTACTTTTAGTTTTTTAAAGAGCCTCCATACTGTTCTCTCTAGTGGCTAAACCAATTTACATTCCCACCAAAGTGCAGGAGGATTCCTGTTTCTCCACAACCTCTCAGGCATTTATTACTTGTAGATTTTTTGATGATGGCCATTCTGACTGGTGTGAGGTGATACCTCACCACAGTCATTCGTATTTGCATTTCTCTAATAATTAGATTATTGAGCATCTTTTCCTGTGCTTGTTCGTCACCTATATGCCTTCTTTGGAGAAATGTCTATTTAGGTCTTTTGCCCATTTTTCACTTAATTTTTTAATATAAAACTGATATTGAGCTGTTTGTATATTTTGGACTTTAAGCCCTTGTCAGTCACATAGTTTCCAGTTTCTCCCATTTTGTAGGTTGTCTTTTCACTTTGTTTATGGTTTCCTAGTTTGATTAGGTCTCATTTGCTTGTTTTTGCCCTTATTTCTTTTGCTTTGGGAGACTGACCTAAGAAAACATGGCTGCAATTTACTTCAGAGAACGTTTTGCCTATGTTCTCCTCTAGGAGTTTTATGTTGCCATGCTTCATATTTTGTCTTTAAGCTATTTTGAGTTTATTTTTACGTATGGTGTGAGGGAGTGTTCTAACTTCATTGGTTTACACCTGGCTGTCCAGCCTTTCCAAAACCACTTGCTGAAGACCCAGTCTTTGTTCCATTGTATATTCTTGCTTCCTTTGTTAACGATTAATTGCCTGCAGGTGTGTGGGCTTATTCCTGAGCTGTCTGTTCTGTTCCATTAATCCATATGTCTGTTTTTGTGCCAGTACCATGCTTTTTTTTTTGTCTACACCACGTGGCATGTAGGATCTTCCCATGGCCCCTGCAGTGGGAGCGTGGAGTCTTAACCACTGGACCGCCAAGAAGCCCCCATGCTGTTTTGATTCTTGTAGTTTTGTAATATTTTCTGAAGTCTTGGGTTGGGGGATGGTTATGCCTCCAGTTTTGTTCTTTATCCTCAGGATTGATTTGACAATCCTAGGCCTTTGGATTCCCTATAAATTTTAGGATTATTTATTCTAGGTCTGTGAATCTTTTATCATTGTGTGTGTGTGTGTGCTCAATTGCTCAGTCATGTCTGACTTGTTCAACCCCATGGACTGTAGCCCACCAGGCTACATGGAATCTTCCAGGCCACTGGAAAGAGGGAGAGCCACTTTCTACTCCAGGGGATCTTCCCAACCTAGCAATCAGATCCGCATCTCTAGCATCTCCTGTGTTGGCA
Organism: Oreotragus oreotragus; assembly: GCA_006410675.1. NCBI lineage: Eukaryota > Metazoa > Chordata > Mammalia > Artiodactyla > Bovidae > Oreotragus > Oreotragus oreotragus. The sequence continues at coordinate 99,952 of SJYX01023258.1, forward strand.
GGTGGATTCTTTACCACTAGTGCCACCTAGGAAGCCATATTTTATTAGGTGTACTGTTCTGATTGTTACCATGGGCTATCTTTCCCCATCCTTTTACTTTCAACCTACTTTTATTGTGTTTGAAGTTGGTTTCTTGTAGATAGAATATAGTTGGGTCATCCCTCCATTTCCACCAATCTCTTTATTTATTGCCACATTGAGTGGCTTGGGGGATCCTAGTTCCCTGAGCAGGGATCAAACTTGACCTCTTAGCAGTGGAAGCACAGAGTCTTAATCCCACTGGACTGTCAGGGAATTCTCTCTTTCAACTGGTTAATTAAAACTGTTTACATTTAATATAATTATTGGTATGTCAGCCTATCAGGTATTTTTGTTGTTGTTGTTGTTTTCTGTTTGTTCTCTCAGATTTTCATTTCTCTGTTTTCTTTTACCTTTGGGTTACTTGATTATTTTCTTAAAATTCCATTTTGATTTATCTATAGTGTTTCTGAGTATGTCTCTTTACACAGATTTTTTTTAAAGTGGTTGTTTTAAGTGTTACATTATTCATACATACATCTTTATCACAGTATACTGTTGTCAATATTTTATCATTTTGAATGAAGTGTAAGAACCTTAATAATTTTTAAGTCCTTTTGTCCTCCCATTTATAATGTAATTGTCCTAAGTATTTCCTTTATATACACTAACAACCATATCAGACAATGTTATAATTTTTCTTTCAATTATCAAATATAATTTAGAAGATTCTGTAGAAAATCTATTATATTTAATCTATATTTTAATTCTCTCTATTTTTTCTCCCTTCTGGACATTCCAAGAGCCTGTATAATTTCCTTTTTGTTTCAAGAATTCCCTGTAGTCATTCTGATAAGGTAGGTCTGTTGGTGACAAACTCTCTTAGCTTTCCTTCATCTGAGAATATCTTGATTTCTGAATCATTCCTTAAGGATATTTTTACTGGATAGAATCCTTTTCTTTCTGCATTTGAAAAATGTGACACTTCCTCTGGCCTTCTTGGTTTCTAATGAAAAAAATCTATTACTTGAATTGTTTCTCCCTTATAGGTAAGGTGTCAGTGTCCTGCTCTCAAGAATTTTTCCTTGTCTTTGTTTCAAGGATTTTAATTATGATGTGTCTTAGAATGGATTTCTGTAGCCTCTTGAATCTTTAGATTTATAACTCTTGCCAAATTTGGGAAATTTTTAGTGATTATTTCTTTAAATATTTTTCTAGTCCCACCCTCCTCTTTCTCTTTCCTCTTGGACTGTGATAATATATTAGCTTTTTGTTATAGTCTCACAGATCCTGAGGCTTTGTAAAATTTTTTTAAGTCTCTTTTCTGTCTGTTACTCAGATTGGGTAATTTCTATTCTATTTTCAAGTTCCTTTGACTTCTTCATTTTGCTGTTAAGCCTGTCTGTAGTAGATTTTTTTGTTTTTGAAACTGAGTATTGCATTTTTCAGTTCTAAAATTTCTATCTGATTTTTCTTTATCTTTCTATTTCTTTGGTGAGAATTTATATTTTTCCATTTAAGCACATTCATAACTGCTTGTTGGAACATTTTTATGATGGCTGCTTTGAAATCCTTTGCAGATAATTCTAACATCTGTGTTATCTCAATGTTTGTTGTCTCATTTAAGTTTGGATTTTCCTGTTTCTTGATAATCATGGGAGTTTTTTTTTTTTTTTATTGTATTCTGGACATTTTGGGTATTATGCTGTAAGAATGAATCCTGTTTAAATCTTCTGTTTTAGCAGGACTTTTTTGTCACTGCACCAGTGAAGGAAGTGGTTTCCACATAATTATTGCCAGGTTGGGGTGTGACTCCATTTGGTCTTTAATTATATCCCAGAAGGGAGAGTGTCCTGTTATCTCTGGGTGGGGGTGGAAGTTCAGGTTCCTCATATGCCCCCCAGTGACACTCTGGGAATAGAGAAGCTTCATTACCATTACGCATTTCACTAGGAAGAAAGTCCTGTAACTTCTGGCTTCCCACTAGGCTTTCACTGACACCACTCGGCCTTGGAGGCAAAATGATGCCTCATTGCCACTCCCCACATGGCCTCCACTCTGCCGCCTCCAATACCACCTCAATAGGGAGGGGGTGAAATAGTTACCCTGTTAAAGTTGAATGGGTTGAGGGGAGTCCAGGCTACCATATGGCTTCATGGACACTATGTGGGAGGAGGTCTTATTCACACTAGGTAGGAATCAAAGTCCTGGCTTTCCATTGGTTCTTTTCTCACTATCCCAACAGCAAGGCTGTCTTAAGAAGGAAGGGAATTTACTAGAATCTCTGAAGTCTTTTGGATGGGTGGAGGAGGCAAGAATACTGGAGTGGGTTGCCATTCCCTTCTCCAGGAAATCTTCCTGCTGGCTCATGGAAAAAGGAAGAAAGTTCCAGAAAAACATCTATTTCTGCTTTATCGACTATGCCAAAGCCTTTGACTGTGTGGATCACAATAAACTGTGGAAAATTCTGAAACAGATGGGAATACCAGACCATCTGACCTGCCTCTTGAGAAACCTATATGCAGGTCAGGAAGCAACAGTTAGAACTGGACATGGAACAACAGACTGGTTCCAAATAGGAAAAGAAGTATGTCAAGGCTGTATATTGTCATCCTGCTTATTTAACTTCTATGCAGAGTACATCATGAGAAACGCTGGGCTGGAAGAAGCACAAGCTGGAATCAAGATTGCCGGGAGAAATATCAATAACCTCAGATATGCAGATGACACCACCCTTATGGCAGAAAGTGAAGAGGAACTAAAAAGCCTCTTGATGAAAGTGAAAGAGGAGAGTGAAAAAGTTGGCTTAAAGCTCAACATTCAGAAAACTAAGATCATGGCATCTGGTTCCTTCACTTCATGGGAAATAGATGGGGAAACAATGGAAACAGTGTCAGACTTTATTTTTCTGGGCTCCAAAATCACTGCAGATGGTGACTGCAGACATGAAATTAAAAGACGCTTACTCCTTGGAAGGAAAGTTATGACCACCCTAGAAGGCATATTGAAAAGCAGAGACGTTACTTTGCCAACAAAGGTCCATCTAGTCAAGGCTATGGTTTTTCCAGGGGTCGTGTATGGATGTGAGAGTTGGACTGTGAAGAAAGCTGAGTGCTGAAGAATTGATGCTTTTGAACTGTGGTGTTGGGGAAGACTCTTGAGAATCCCTTGGACTGCAAGGAGATCCAACAAGTCCATCCTAAAGGAAATCAGTCCTGGGTATTCTTTGGAAGGACTGATACTAAAGCTGAAACTCCAGTACTTTGGCCACCTCATGTAAGAGCTGACTCATTGGAAAAGATTCTGATGCTGGGAGGGATTGGGGGTAGGAGGAGAAGGGGACGACAGAGGATGAGATGGCTTGATGGCATCACCGACTCGATGGACATGAGTTTGGGTGAACTCCAGGAGTTGGTGATGGACAGGGAGGCCTGGCATACTGCAGTTCATGGCGTCGCAAAGAGTCGGACACGACTGAGCGACTGAACTGAACTGAAGTCTTTCCCATCCCTGAGACTCTGAACTTTGTAAAGAGGAGGAAGTAAAAAATTGGGTTTGTCTGAGGAGGAAAAGAGTTTTCTATGAGTGAGGGAGCTTGGTAAAAGTATTGCCCTTAGCCCATCCTTTGCCTTCTGAAACTAGGGGGAGTTTCACCTGAGTCCTGTGTAAAAAATATTTTCATGTTTCTTCACAGATGGGGCTTTCTGAGCGAAAAACTAGAACCTGGGTCAAAAGGCAAGTTTGGAAATTAAAGGGTGGTAGAGTAACCAGAGAATTCTGAAGAAATTTAGGGATTTATTTCCTTGTGCTTACATTTCCAAGGGGGATGAGAGAGGTCAGCTGCTTACATTCCAAAGGACTGTAAATGCCAAGATTTCTCTCTCTCAGGAGTGGAGGTGGGGGGCAAGACATGGCTTATTTACACTCTCATATTAATAATTTTGGGGTTCTTTTCCTTCAGTACAAATCCCCTGTGTGTAGGATGATATGAGGCTTTCATTGTGTTGCCTGTGAGTTATGGGTATGGGGAGTGGGCACGGTTACTGCTTTAAGTAATAATAACTTATCTCTGTTCCAGAACCCTCACCTCTGCTTTCAGGATAAAATGAACAAATATAGATATACTCACCACAAAAGGGAGGATGCACTCGTGCTGATTTTGTACAATGTATAAGCTGAAGAGAGGGATGCGGCTGGGGCCCATCAAGCTGCAGGCTAGGGAGAAAAAGTTCTGCAGAGCCTCACAGAGGTTGGAGCAGACCTCAGCCCAGGATGGTAGAGCAATATGCACAATGAGAAGCCTTGGAGGTTGCTGGTACATCTGTGTGGGATTAGAGGGCCTTTTACTAGCTATTTGCCCATGATACATGGCAGCCAGACCAGAGGTGGAACTGTAGCCACCACTGAGATATTCTCTACACCTGTAAGGAAGAAAAGAGAAATCACTGGTTTTCGTAAAACTGAAGGTTTAAACAATGAACACAGATCTAGCAGACTAAGCTCAGAAAGAAGTCAAACCAGGTGATGACTCAAGTTTCTCTGCTGCTGCTGCTAAGTCGATTCAGTTGTGTCCTACTCTGTGCGACCCCAGAGATGGCAGCCCACCAGGCTCCTCTGTCCATGGGATTTGCCAGGCAAGAGTACTGGAGTGGGTTGCCATTGCCTTCTCCTCAAGTTTCTCTAGGCTCTCCTAATCTTAACACTGCCAAGGTATCTAGATGTTTGTCTGTAATGTAAGGCTGAGGACGATTACCAATGTTGAATGGAACTAATCAAAAAAGTCAAACTACAGTCTCAATGTAAGCTATCTGCCCTCAAGAACTGTTTCTTTACTGGCATTGTACTGTAGTATAATTTGTCTCCCTGACTGCCTCTCCCACTGTATTGTGAGCTTCCCAAGGATAGAGAAATTACCAATTCTATATATCAGAGCTTAGCAAAGTGTTTATTTTGTACATGGTAATTCTTAAAAATGAAAAAGATAACTACATTTTCACCCTCCAAGACTCACTCAAAACCCTTTATGATTTTATCTGCAGTCTTATTGGAAGCTATTCTTTACCTCAAGTTTTTCACTGAAATAAAACCAAGTATACTATCAACTTCAGTGCATTTGCTCATGCTGTTTTCTCTACCTGCTACAGCCCTGCCTTTTTTCTTTACTGGCTACTTACACTTATCCCCAGGGCTCAGATTTGGAAAGGAGAACAAATGAAAACTTGGAACAAGCATCAGCAATGAGAAGGGAACATCATTACAAATACTCAAACATGGAAAAGGTTACAAAAGGATATAATGAACAACTTTATACCAGTAAGTTTAATAAGATGGATAAATTTCTAGGAAATCATATTTAACAAATACTAAATCAAAAAGAAATTTAAAAAACATAAATAGTTTATAACCAGTGAAAAAATGTAATTGGTAGTCAAATATGTTCCTGTGAAATAAACTACAGGACCACGTAATTCCACTGATGAATTCCATATTACTCTCAAAGATCAAGAATTTCAAACAGATTCTTGCAGAGCAGAGGAGAACACCACTCATTTTAGTAGGTTAGCATAACTTTTGATATCCAAATCAGATCATTTTTTATAAGCAAAAAAAGTATAGGACAATCTCATCCATGAACTTAGATGTAAGAATCCTAAGCAAATTGAAAAAATCAATATACAAAAGGAATAACAACACATCATAACCAAGCTGGGTTTATCTCAAGAACATAAGGTTGACATAACATTAGAAAAAGTCACTGTAATTCATCACATTAAAAGATTAAATATTATATGATCATCTCAATAGGTGCAGGAAAACAACATTCATACGTGGTAAAGAATCAACCTCAGTAAACTAGAAGTAGACAATAGGAATAATCTGATAAAATGTTTATAAAAACAAGCAAATACAATTCTTAATGTTGATGCTGAAAGTTTTACAAGACAAGGAGGCTGTTATCATCACGTCAACACAGCAGTGAAGGTAGCTAAGACAAGACAAATAAACTTGGCACATTAAAAAAAAAAAAGGGACTGCAATGGAAGAAAGAAAACTGTCACTATTTGCCAAGATGATATGACTGATTGTTCATACAGAAAATCTAAAATATAAAGATTTTATAATTTCATAATTTTCCCCAAAGCTCTCATCTTTTATTAAATTTTATTCTTAGAGATGGGCTTCCCAGGTGGCTTAGTGGTAGAGAATCCACCTGCTAAGAAAATCGACCCTGAATATTCATTGGAAGGACTGATGCTGAAACTGAAGCTCCAATATTTTGGCTACCTGATGTGAGGAGCTGACTCATTGAAAAAGACCCTGATGCTGAGGAAGACTGTGGGCAAGAGGAGACGGGGTTGATAGAAGTTGAGATGGTTGGATGGCATCACCGACTTAATGGATTTGAGTTTGAGCAGAGGCTGGTGTGCTGCAGTCCATGCGGTCGCAAAGAATTGGACTAACTTAGCAACTGAACAACAAAGGAAGGAGTGTGGGTTTAATCCCTGGGTTGAAAAGATCCCCTGGAGAAGGAAATGGCAACCGACTCCAATATTCTTGCCTGGGAAATCCCATGGACAGAGGAGACTGGTGGGATACAGTCCTTGGGGGTTGCAAAAGAGTCAGACATGCTCTTTTGTGTGCTAGATCAAGTGTGCTAGATTCTTGTTCAGTTGTGTCCAACTCTGCAACCCCATGGACTGCAGTATGCCAGGCTTCCCTGTCCTCCACTATCTCTCAGAGTTTGCTCAAACTCATGTCCATCAAGTCCATCATGCCATCCAACCATCTCATCCTGGGTCACCCCCTTCTCCTCCTGCCCTCAATCTTTCCAATGAGTCTGCTCTTCACATAAGGTTCTCAGTAGTTATCTACTGTATACAGACTATCAACAGTGTATGTATGTCAATCCCAATCTCCCAATTCATCACCCCACCCCACAGTCATTTTTAGACTGTACAATTCCAATACTGTTCTTTAAATGACGTAAAAGGCAGCTTTCTTCCTTGTATCATCTCATTGGAAAAGACTCTGATGCTGGGAGGGATTGGGGGCAGGAGAAGGAGACGACCGAGGATGAGATGGCTGGATGGCATCACGGACTCGATGGACATGAGTCTGAGTGAACTCTGGGAGATGGTGATGAACAGGGAGGCCTGGCGTGCTGCGATTCATGGGGTCGCAAAGAGTCGGACACGACTGAGCGACTGAACTGAACTGAATGCATTTGGGCATGGTTCTAAGCAGCATCTGACTATTTCCTATCTTATCTTATCCTATATTCTCCACTTTTGACAAGAATGCCCACTTATTGATGTTCCTCTGTAAACAGGTTAAACATGGGCCTTGAACCACCAAAAGCCATCAAGTTACTCCCTTACCAAAAAACCTTTCAATGGCCTCCACATACACTTGGAACAAAATCTGAAACCTCTACCCTGGCTCCGAAATTCTGCAGGCATCTTCCTCCCAACTCTCTATCCTCATACCATGAGACACCCGGCCAACCCCTTCCTCTGTTCCACCCTCCTTGCCCTTATCCGCACCCTTCACCTCCCCAAGGCGTTTGGCCCCTTGCTCTGGATCCTGCCCTTGGATATTCTCTTTTGTGTAGTCCCCTCCTTAACCCTACTCATCCGTTAGGTCTCAAACTTCAGGTTTTTATAGCTTAGGACCCTTTAATAAGCCCCTATAAAAACGCCTGTAACTTCTATACTGGACATTTTATGTGTTACGAGTCAGTGGTTCTGCCTCCCCCTGGGCTGCATTAAAAATTCCATGATCCTAAATACCTTTGCTTTCGTGAACCCTCATTCAAAAGACAGAGCAGGCAATGGCAACCCACTCCAGTACTCTTGCCTGGAAAATCCCAGGGACAGAGGAACCTGGTAGGCTGCAGTCCATGGGGTCGCGACAAGTCAGACATGACTGAACGACTTCACTTTCACTTCCCACTTTCATGAATTGGAGAAGGCAATGGCAACCCACTCCAGTGTTCTTGCCTGGAAAATCCCAGGGATGGCGGAGCCTGGTGGGCTGCCGTCTATGGGGTCGCACAGAGTCGGACACGACTGAAGCGACTTAGCAGTAGCAGCAGCATTTAAAAGAAAAACAAATTAAACATTTTCGTAGGCCCTCAAATTTCATTCCCCCACCCTTGTAAGAAAAACCAAACCAAACTGAACCCCTTTTCTTTGACCCAAAGGTTTCACTGTTTCCTACTGATTTACAAGAAGTTAATAATTTTCCTGCCCCCCTCCCACTCAAAGTGTCTTGGGCTGTCAGCAGGGCACCTACGCGGNTGTAAGAAAAACCAAACCAAACTGAACCCCTTTTCTTTGACCCAAAGGTTTCACTGTTTCCTACTGATTTACAAGAAGTTAATAATTTTCCTGCCCCCCTCCCACTCAAAGTGTCTTGGGCTGTCAGCAGGGCACCTACGCGGCCTGCGGACTGGCCGCCTAGCCCCCAGGCGCGGGGGGTCAGCAGAGGAGGAGGCTCGGCTCTGCCCGCCCTGTCAGACCCGCGCGCGGCCGGCGGCTTCAGACACGCGTCTGACCTGGGCCTCCGGGCGGCAGGCTTCGCTGGCAGCTGACCGGGTCTGCCTGCCGACACCCCGTGAGGGCAGGCCTGAGCTCGGCCCAAGCCTTTCCTGCGAAGCGCTGCCCGCAACCCGGCTCCCAGCTTTTGGTCCTCTACCCTGTTCCCACACCTGCAGAGAACCCCCACTCCGTGAAGGCAAAGACCCGGCGACCGGACCCTTCCGGCTGTCGGCGTGCCCCGCCGCTTCTGAGGGCGCCCCCCTCAGGCTGGGCGGCTCACTGCTGACGCCTCCCCAGGGTCCGCTTGAGGCTGCTCTTTGGGATCGCAGTCTCCAGGGCTGCACCAGGGTTAACAGCTCTTCTTTGGCGCTTAGGTAGAGTTTCGGATTTGTGTTGAGAATATTATGCCAAGCCCGACACTTCCTCAAGCTACTCCTACCCCATGAAACTCCAGCGGTATCCCAGTCTTATTCCTGGGTTCACTCATTGACTCTGCCACACTTTTTCTTCCAACTTTATTGAGATATGTGATTGACATCCAGTACTGTATACGACTTAGCATACGTGAAGCGACTTAGCATGCATGCATGCTTTGGAGAAGGAAATGGCAACCCACTCCAGTATTCTTGCCTGGAGAATCCCAGGGACGGAGGAGCCTGGTGGGCTGCAGTCTATGGGGTCGCACAGAGTCGGACACAACTGAAGCGACCTAGCAGCAGCAGCACGACTCACGTATACACAATTAAGGTGTACAGCATAATGCTTTAACTTACATACATCACGAAAGGCTTACCACAATAAATTTAATGAATATCCATCATCTCACATAGATACACAGTTAAAAAAGTTAAAAAAAATTTGTGATGAGACCTCTTAGGATTTATGCTTTTTAACAACCTCCATATATAACATACAGCCCTTATGGCAGAAAGTGAAGAGGAACTAAAAAGCCTCTTGATGAAAGTGAAAGAGGAGAGCGAAAAAGTTGGCTTAAAGCCCAACATTCAGAAAACGAAGATCATGGCAGCCGGTCCCATCACTTCATGGGAAATAGATGGGGAAACAGTGGAAACAGTGTCAGACTTTATTTTTTGGGGCTCCAAAATCACTGCAGATGGTGACTGAAGCCATGAAATTAAAAGATGCTTACTCCTTGGAAGAAAAGTTATGACCAACATAGACAGCATATTCAAAAGCAGAGACATTACTTTGCCGACTAAGGTCCGTCTAGTCAAGGCTATGTTTTTTCCTGTGGTCATGTATGGATGTGAGAGTTGGACTGTGAAGAAGGCTGAGCACTGAAGAATTGATGCTTTTGAACTGTGGTGTTGGAGAAGACTCTTGAGAGTCCCTTGGACTGCAAGGAGNTGTATGGATATGAGAGCTGGACTGTGAAGAAAGCTGAGCGCCGAAGAATTGATGCTTTTGAACTGTGGTGTTGGAGAAGACTCTTGAGAGTCCCTTGGACTGCAAGGATATCCAACCAATCCATTCTGAAGGAGATCAGCCTTGGGATTTCTTTGGAAGGAATGATGCTAAAGCTGAAACTCCAGTACTTTGGCCACCTCATGAGAAGAGTTGACTCATTGGAAAAGACTCTGATGCTGGGAGGGATTGGGGGCAGGAGGAGAAGGGGACGACCGAGGATGAGATGGCTGGATGGCATCACGCACTTGATGGACGTGAGTCTGAATGAACTCCGGGAGTTGGTGATGGACAGGGAGGCCTGGCGTGCTGCGATTCATGGGGTTTCAAAGAGTCGGACACAACTGAGCGACTGAGCTGAACTGAACTGAAGATATACATATGTGCTGAAGCATTTTATGATAAATAGTAATAACAATTACGGGGTTTCCCTGGTGGTTCAGTGCTAAAGAATCTGCCTGCCAATGTAGGAGACATGGGTTCTATCCCTGGGTCAGGAAGATCCCCTGGAGAAGGAAATGGCAACCCACTCCTCTATTGTTGCCTAGAGAATCCCACCCACAGAGAAGCCTGACGGGCTACAGTCTGTAGGGTCACAAGAGTCGGAAATGACTTAGTGACTAAAACAACAGCAACAGTCATAATTATAAGAACAAGGCCTCCTAGAGCATGTGTTATGCACTTGGCTTTAAAAGCTTTTCTTAGATTATCTAGGTATCTGCAGAAGCTTTCCCACAATACAAGAGAATAAGACAATGATGTGGGATTTCTGAAGGCATCCTCTTGATTCCTTCTGGTGGCCTTCTGATCTGAAACTCACCACAACTTCTAAAAGAACAAGGCAGATTTGCCCTTAATGCAATATAGACATAATCTTGGTTGACATGGAAGTACAGAGGTTGTCAGTACTGGTTTCTGTGTCCGTGAAGGTTTTGTTCTCATGGACCTTGGCAATGTTTTAAAAAGCCTCGCTTCCTAGCTAGAGTTCATGAAGATCTCCAAGCTACTCAATGAAGGTTTGCTCATTTGTGTCACTGATGACATCATCACGGCCAATCCATTCCTCATTACCAATGGACTAAAACAGAGAATTGTGTAATAGGTCACTTTTTATTAAATCCATATTCCACAGCCATATTCAAAGACTCAACAAAGAAAGTGAGACTTAATCGATGTAAGATTTTCATTGGCAACACAGCTAAAAATCATCACTGAATTTTCTTTCCTTGGCAACACTGTATCTAACAGTGTGCTGATTGACCAAGAGGCATTAAATTAAATCCATAAGGCTAGAATGTCTTTCAGGAAGACTGGTGCACAGAATGAGAGACCATTCTGTCCAGCATCACTCTCAAACACTAAAACTTTTTCCAAAGCAGTATTTGTGCTAATCTTTTTTACTGCTCCAAGCCTTGGACCCACTACAGAAATTGATTCAAGCTCTATTGTAATTCATCAAAATCACTTATGCCATTAGTTAACATTAACTAGCAGGAGTGAATTAACAAAACCTTGTCTTGTGGCCAATCTTGCAGACTTGAAATGGACATTATTCCCTGGGTGAGACATATGTGGAGAAGAGACGACAGCAGAAATCACAGTGGCCATTGTCTGTAAAGTAAAACACACTGAAACAGCTTAGAAGCAGAAGAAACTGCAATGTTCAGCAACAGGGCTCCAAACTGGGGCAGCAGATCAACCAGTAACAGGGAATTCAGCCATAAGGCAAATTATTACTGTAAAAGTTGTGAACCTTGTAAAATTCAATGAAAGAGCTACTAGCTGGGGTAGCTTTTGCTGCTAATGGCTGCAGTTTCGAAACACAGGTCAACCTCCAGGCAGGACCTCCTTGAAGAGGCGATCTTTTAAATCATATTCGGAGTAGATGGCAACTCTTCTGTTATGTTCAAAACAGAAATTATATAATCACAGTGGCCATTGTCTGTAAAGTAAAACACACTGAAACAGCTTAGAAGCAGAAGAAACTGCAGTGTTCAGCAACAGGGCTCCAAACTGGGGCAGCAGATCAACCAGTAACAGGGAATTCAGCCATAAGGCAAATTATTACTGTAAAAGTTGTGAACCTTGTAAAATTCAATGAAAGAGCTACTAGCTGGGGTAGCTTTTGCTGCTAATGGCTGCAGTTTCGAAACACAGGTCAACCTCCAGGCAGGACCTCCTTGAAGAGGCGATCTTTTAAATCATATTCGGAGTAGATGGCAACTCTTCTGTTATGTTCAAAACAGAAATTATACGTGTGCATCTGTTTTTCATACATAATTCATTTGTATTTGCTCATGAAGAGATATGTCAATTTCAGTCCGAATTCCCAATCCTGGTGTTCCCCACCTGCCAAAATCTGGAATCAATCTACCTATTTAGTTTAATCTTCCTAGCATTATTATTTATATTTTATGTGCTAATCTTAGATACTTTATTCTTAGCAGGAATTTTTGATCCAGCCAACCTAGTCTTATTGTCATCAACAGGTCCCCATTTCCACCCCCATCTGGGTAGAATGCTCTTCCTTCTCTTCATCTCTTCATAAGCCCCTCTCTAACCATCCTGAAGACTAACTGTCTAAAATACTCTAAAATAATTTCCCTACATTGACCATGTTCTGCTGTGATCTCTAAGGGAAACCATCTGTCATCACTGTTCACTTGACACTAAATCATGAACTATCTCGCGTTTTTATTTAGCAGCGACCTTGTCTTTTTACCCTCTCCTCCCCTCCAAATGGACTGTAACCTTCTCATGGTAGGGACTCACCCTCCTCTGTACTTTAGAGAACACCAAAGATGGAGCTCTGCAGGATCACACTGCAAACCACAGCTTTTGCTGGAGTGATGTTTTTGCCAATCTTTTTGGCTGCTCCAACACTTGGCCTTTCTACAGGAGCTGATTCAGTCTTATCTTTAGCAATGCACTGGAATTGCTTGTGCCCCTAGTAAAAAGAAGTAGCAGCAGTGAATTATGGTACTTTTCATAGCGCTTGGTGCTATGATCACATCTTTGCTCATATATGCCAAGAGGATGGCAGAATGCATGTTCTTATTTGCATTTTAAAGATGAAGAATATGAACACCCGAGATATTGTGCCTTATCCAAGGAATAGACAGCTAGTAGCAAGCCGGACACGACTGAAGTGACTTAGCAGCAGCAGGATGCCTGGGAATAGGGCCTGTGTTTCCCATTCTAAACATGACCAAAGAAAATGATTTGATATAAAAATATAATAATCAGCAATATCCATCTGGGCTTTCTGTACTCAGATTTTTCTAGGAATCTGCAAAGGAAACATGACTGGAGCTAAGATTTTATGAGAATTGCTGGACAATAACAAAATAGTTATTTACCAATGGTTCAATTTTATTCTTGGTTTCTTCTTTCAGGTTTACAAATGAAACTCAGAGTTGGTGAACTTTCCAAATGAAGCTTCTCACATAGCTGAGCTATCTGGTGGCATTTAATAGCATTAAAACTGCCACTGATGATTTCTTTTTCTATTCATTTCCACAATACAAACAATGTTATGAAAAGTAAACTGTCAGAGATATGCTTACAAGTTGAGTCTCTCAAATCTTGCCCCACTTCCCTTAGGCACGAGAAGGAAGTGGGCAGAGGACGGGGCAGCTGGCTGACTGCTTAACGGTGCTCCAGGACCATTATCTATTCCCTTTGTGAAAGCCTTTTCCATTTGTCCTGTCAAAGCGTTATTTTTACCTTCATTTAATCGACGCAATGAAAAGCAGAGGCCTAGCAATGAGAATGACTATACCCATGTGCCTCCTCTCTCTTTGGGGATCCCTTCACTCTCACCCCTTATAATTTAGCCCAGAGGTCCACTCAAGGCATCCACTTGGCTCATCACCCACTTCTTGGGGGCAGTCTCTGTGCCCTGACTTATAACAGAAAAGTCATGATGGTCTTAGGACTGCCAGATTAAATAAAGGATACCCTGTAACATTTGAACTACAGATTTAAAAAAAGATAAATGATGTTTTAGCATAAGTATGTCCCATGCAATATTTGGGATATACTTACCTACAATATTATTCATTGTTTATCAGACTTAATTTCGCTGGCCATCCTGTATTTTTATTTGCTAAATCTGGCAACCCTAGGTGCACTGTTTGAGATCAGGCATGCCCAGTTCTTTCACAACTGTTTCAGATCCATGGGTCTTTTGCACTGTAGGGTCCCATTGCAGGGCAGTCCCACCTCTCCTGGACGCAGCTGATTGTCAAAGAACACGTGGAAAGACTCCTAAGAGCTGCTTTGCCCTCTTTGTCTCTGAGTGCTGCCTCAATTGTTGCTCTATGTTGAAAGCAAAAGAATTGCTTTTTTCAAGGTAGTATCACAAAAGCAGAATTTTGTATGCAATATTTTAATCATTGTGTGTACCTGCATGCTCAGTTGCTAAGTTGTGTCTGTCTCTTTGCAACCCCATGGACTGTAGCCTGCCAGGTTCTTCTGTCCCTGGGATTTCCCAGGCAAGAATAAAGGAGTAGATTGTCATGCTCTCCTCCAGGGGATCTTCCCGCTCCAGGGATCAAACCTATGTCTCCTGCATTAGCAAGTGGATTCTTTACCATTGAGTCACCAGGGAAGCCCATTTAAATCATTATTATTATAAAAAGAAATTACACTTTACAGTATGGTTTGTTATGGCAGTTGGTTTGGATACTATGTATTACTTAGTTTGTAAATAAATGAAGATGTTCCCTCCGACTTAAGATACTTTAACCAATCTGTTTTAAAAAAAGGAAACCTCCAAGAAAATAAGGAACTTAGTATTTAGCAATATTACCTGAGATTTTTTAAGACTGGGCTTGAATTCTAAGGAAATTACTGGAAGTGCCATTGAAGAAATCAACACCTTCAAGAAGTGATTTATGACCAGTGAGCTCTCATGTTCATATGGGCATATTAAATCTGTGTGTTGATGAGAAGGGTCTAGAAGCTAGAAGCTGCTCATGATGCTTACAATTTATAACCAAGATATATTGCAGAGATGTGCCTGTAATATCACATGCAGATATTAGAGGGCTTGGAATTTAATAATCACTTCTCAGAAAGGTTTGCTTTCTATCTTTTACTGAAAACAAAAGAAAATGAATCCCAGCTCTTTCATAAACATGGTACTATTTCTAAAATGGCTTTAGAGATGATTTAAAAATTAAGATACATTTTGTTCACCAAATCTCACTGAACTAGTCTGACAAATAATTAGAGAAAACCAATCTTTTGTTAAATGGAATTCATTCCTTTAGGAAAAGTTTACTGAGTGTCTGCTGTGCATCCACCCCTGTTTGGACACTAAGGATCTAGCCATGGACAAAACAGATCAAAATTTACCCTTTCATGGGGCTTACTGCTACTGAGAGACAGATGCTAATACAAGAATGCTTTGGAAATGCAGTTTTCTGTCTAATTAACTATACCATTTGTTAATCAGAAAATGCTACTTAATTTAACATCTTGTTAAGACCTTTCTAAATTATAACAATGCCTTGTATTTTCAACAAATATTTAGAGCCCTCACCATGATACTCTACTAATCCCCCCAGTCAAGTGCCAATAAGCAGGCAATATTGATGATGATAACTCATCTTCCTTGAACTGCAAACCTGATTGCTTTACCACCTGCTTTTCCTTGAGTATGTTATCTACTGATGTTTTTCCCCATCATTCTCCACTATCTGCGAAAGATTTTGGACCCTAGATTTTTATGCTGCTTTCCAGGCAAAGTTGCACCAGTAACTTGAGTGCTTTCAGTATTCACTTGAACAAGAAAAGCATCTAACACACCAGCCACCCAGTCCTCTGAGATTCATATATCCCAAGTCCATAGTTTACCTTGAGCAATCCCCTCGTCTGGACATCTTGAGGAATGTTTTTGTGAAAAAGCTCTCCAACTCCCTATGCTTAATCTCCAGCCATCCAACCACCCCATCATCTGTCCTTGCTCACGCTCTGACTGCCTGGTGGCCTTGGGAATGCCTTTTACAACGACCAATTCCTCTAGTCATTCTCTCAACACATGTCCATTGAGCATGTGCTGTGAACAGACCATCATGAAAGACACAGGTTGCAACAGTAAATGAGAAACACAGTCAATGGACTCGCAGTAACTAGGGCAAGGAAACAGTGGGTGAGTGGTTATGAGCACAGTGAAGGTCAGGGAATAGCATGTAGGGGCAGTGAGTTTTCCTAGCCAAGGGGTCTGAGAAGCTTTCTCTGGGAAGCTTCTACATCTCTGAGATGCTTTCTACATTCCAGTAGAAATGGGAGAACCAGGAGCAGCTATCCAGAGAGAAAAGGGCATTCCCCCAAAGAGATCATCATGTTTAAAAACTCTGAGGTCTGAAATAGTTGCACTTTTAAGGTATGAGAAAGGACTGATAATACCCCAGCAAGTCTGGGATGTAGAAGCTGTGCCAAAGAATAAATGTTGCTAGAGTACCAAAGGCAGGGACCAGCTAGAGTGGGTTATTGGGTTACCGCTTAGTGATTTGAATTCATCCTAACAGAAGTAAGGAGTGTTTGCCCAAACTAGACCTCCTAGTCAATCACATAAATTACTCTGACCAGTATCTATGACATCTTTGAACCCCGATCCTGAATCAAGTGAAAATCTACCTCCTCTAATCTTTTTCCTTGGTAATTTCATGCCAAAGAGGGAAACTGCACAAACAAGATGATTGGCATCCTTGTAGTTTTTGCCTTCCCAACTCATCGGGAATTTTTTTGGTCATTTATTGCTGTCGTCTCATGTTGAGCTCTCTCCTTCTTCTCTATGCACAATCCAAATCTTGTCCATCCTTTGTAATCATCTGCCCCCGCCCCCAATCCCTTCCCATACACAGATGGCTTTGTTTTCAGCACAAGCTGGACCATTGAGCAGGAACTACTCAATGCCGGGTTCACACTTTGCCCCCACGATTACCTCCTTGCCTCTGTTCATGGGTTGAGGGTCCTTTTCTCCACTTAGCACCTATTTCTCCACTTTTACTACTGACTACTTGCTCATAGCTTGCTCCTTTATGGATCTCTTCAGCATGACTACCACTCATTTTATTTATTGATTGATTTTTTTTCTGTAGGGTGCAGGCAATTTCTTTCTATCTCACATTTCACCGTCAAGGAATAATCTGATTATTCGGCGGTCTTGCCTTGTGGACCATGGGTTCCTTGAGTGGGCAATCTTGTGTTCCACCTTCTTCTGTCCACAGACATCATCTCTTTCTCAGAGCAGAACTTCCCTCCCTTCCCGGGCCTTTCTGAAGCAGAACACGAGGCAACAGTTTCCTCCTCATTCTACGTCTTTGAGGTTTTATATGTACTAATAAAACATGATACAGAGAGGATCTGGTATATAAAATACTCCCCATGTTCAGCAAGGAAGATGTGTTTAGATAGCTAGGAATGTCTTGAGTACTTCAGAGAGATGCCTAAATTCAGGGAGTCCTCTGGTGTTTTATTATAGGTGGGAGGTTGGGCTGAGAAGCCTCTGGGAGGAAGGTAGAAATACTGGTAAGAAATGAGAAGAATGCTGAGATACTGCCTATAGGACTTGGCTACAAGTTCCAAAATCCTGTATTTCGAAAACTGAGGACTTCCCAGGGAGTCCAGTGGTTAAGACTCTGTGCTTCCAACATGGAGGACATGGGTTCAATCCCTGATAGGGAGACTAAGATCCCAGGGGCAGCGGGTAGCATGGCCAAAACAAAACCAAAAACTGAGAATCTAGGGCCAAACGAGAGACCAGGGAGGATCGGAAACTTGCTTGGAATGTACCAGGATACTAACAAGCCATAGGTCTCTAGTGTCGGGAAGAAGGAAGACGGGATCAGGGAAAAAGCCTTGTTCCCCACTTGCAGGGGAGCCACTCATAACTAAAGACACACAGAAGTCAAGGATTTTCTAACTTCAATGACTTGGCTTTAATGGAATTAATTTGCTTATGTTTTGAACCTGGAGTATAGCGAAAATGTCTAACTTTGCTTAAAGGGAAGCCTCTGCTTGGGCTGGATGCCTGTCTACCATGCTGTCAGAGTTCCCTGCGCCCGCCTCCATCTCAGCCTTTGATGGGACTGCAGCCTACGATTGTGGCAGGCTGAGCCCCACAAGGAAGATACCTGCTCTGGGGACAAGTGCATCTATCCGAGGGCAGATCCTTTGCTAATTAATTCAAAGCTACCATGGAAGCCAGTAACGGCCCTGGACTCAGCACATCGTACATCCTCATAAGACTATGAGGCTCACAAAGGCAGGGTCACATCTTATCATTTTTCGGCCTCTTGTACATAATACTAACAGCCAACACTTGGAGAGGTACCATCATTATCCCCACTTCAGACATCAGAACTGAGTCACTGAAAGATCAGGAATCTTGCCCAAGGTTACACAGCTGGCATTCAACTAGGATTGCTCTATTGCATTTTTAAAAAAAATACCATGCCTGTTATTTCCGATAGTACCAGGCATCTAGGGATAAATCATATGTAGACTGTAAACAGTGGAATGGAGGCAAAATTTCCTATGGTTCAACTTGATAAGTGCTTGGTGGTGGTCGTGGTGATCGTGGTAGTTTCACTTAATGAAGACATTATTGTTCATGAATTTTACACTTTCGACAAGAGAAGAAACGGAATGCTGATTGTGTCATAAACTTGGATTTTTCACATAGTCTGTAACTAGTCTTATAGGAGCTGCTTTTATCATGACAGAGTTTAGCTACATGGAGGGGGGCAAGTAAACTTTGGGGAGAAGGCAAGACAAATGGAAGGGGGCAGTCTGAGCAGAGAGCAGAATCCAGGACATGAATAGAGAGACAGGTAGTGGCCCCCAAATCCTGTCTTGAGAACTGTGGTCAGTGTTAGGCAGGAGGAAGGTGACTTGTTTTTGAAACAGTACTGTTTATAAAGTAAAGTTTTCATCTGCTCTCATCCACTTCATGTCTTAATTGCTATGACTCAGAGTTTCAGCTTCTCGATGTTTTACCTAACAACCAATAGAGAGAAAAATTTCCAACTCGTGTGTATCCAAATAGTGTAGTTCAGCCTCAAGACCCTCCGTATGCACACACAAGCTTTAGCAACACACACACACACACACACAGTTAATTCTGGCAGAGGTTAATTGCATGAGAAAAAACTGCCAATTACACGGTACAAGAGCTAATCTCCCAAGTGACTAAAGTCTATTAATATTATAAGGCGACTGTTTCCAAATTAAAAAAAAAAAGTTTCACCTGTTTTTATTTTTTCTGGACTACTTTCTCTGGGGTTGTTTACCTTCTCCCACAATGCAAACAGCCCCTCAGATACAGATGCGGGCCACTTTGTCTACACAGCGTGGTTGGAGGCTCATGGAGTTGGGTGTGTCACAGATAAGCAGTTAGACACCAGGCAACAGTTGGCCTAATTCTTGCAGGCACTCTGACTCAGGAAGGAGGCTTCAGAACATCTGCTCAAGAATGTTTTATTTTTCAATGATGTGGAAAATACGTGCAGGAAAAAAAGAGAAATGAAAGTCATTCCACAAGGATGAGTGAACGTTTGTGAGTGAAGGGTTAGCTGTGTGGACACAGCTTTTGGTTCACCCTGCACGTAGACTCTTATAATGCAGTTAAAGCTGTATGTAACCTGGTAAATAAAGACTTTAATTACCAACATTTTAATGGGCTGCAGGTTATCACGAGGTGGATTCCCCTCTGTCCTCTTGCTGTGATTTCCAGGACTCATGAACTGTTGACAGAATTGCTTAACGACGACCCTACGACTCACATATTAGGTCACAAATTATATAAGTGGCCTTGCCCTCCTCCCTGGTGGCCCTGAGTCACAAAATCAGCCTGTAATGTGTCCTGTGTGGACAGACTGGCCATCCCTTCCTGAGCAGCAAGAGGGCTATTGAAGACGGAGATTTTGGAGAATATCTAGGCAGTTTTGTGTAGTTTCTCATTAAACAAACAAACAAACAAAAACCCAGCAGCCTCCAGATGCTAGGCAAAGGTTAAATACTGTCTGTTACTTTAAGAACTTCGTTGTCTTGAGTAACCAATGAAAACTTAGAAACAAGTCTCAAGATCACGCACTGAAATTTGTCAGACACAAAGGAGGCCGTTTCATGGAGACCTAAGTGACTGAACCCTCATTTTGCTTCAGATTCCTTCAGGATCCTGGAAGCTGCGTCCCAGAGTCTTCCAGAAATCATTAGAATCCGCCTTGAGCGTCCTTCCCTCCGGGCCATACTCTACTTGAGGGAGGGGTAATAGTTTTGAAGGGACAAATGGTCCCAATTTCAGTTGCGTATTAGACCTGGGCAGCGTTCTTTAAAGTTCAGCGCACTCCTTAAAAATGCAAGTAAAAAACCCCCAAGCTGCCGCCTCCTCCTCTTCCTCGCCAACCTCCCCCCTTCCTCCCCCGCAGAGACCGCTTAACATAATGAGTTGCGGTTTGTTGATGCGATGGGAGTCGCCTGCTAATAGTTGTGTTTAAAATTCCTGCCTCTTATCTTATTTACTGATTGATGGGAACGTGACTTTGCAGACCTAGCTCCCCGACCATCCTTCTCCCAGGCGGAGTGAATCATTGGACGCAGGGAACGTTACACAACACGTTCGCTTCCTCGTTAAAATCCCCACGGGCCACACAAACTCGCCGGATGCTCGGCCCCCCTGGGGAGCATCTGCGTTGTGTCTTATCAGAACCACCTGAAGAGCGCGGCCACACAGGGCGGCCTTCCTTCGTTTCAAAAATCCACAATGGGGGAAGGAAAAAAAAATTGTCAGCATATGACAAAAGGCATGCCTGTGTGTGTATTTTTCCACTGCTTTTCTTCTTAAATCAGACTCCCCAGTTGGAACAAAATAAATAAACAAATAAACAAGTCTTGGGGTTACTCTCAAAGAGATCACATTTTTTAAAAAATCCAATGATTTCCTACGGTCCGTCTGTTTCTCGGTGTTGTTTTTCTTGTTTTTCTTTTTCGGTTCTTTTTTTTTTTTTTCCTTCCCCTTGTAGATTCTGAAAAGAAATAAGCGGCTGTAGGCATGGCCTGTGGCTCTCTGGTCGGGCTCCTTGGGTGGTCTGAGCCGACTTTATGATTTATTCAGCTAATGGGAAGGGAGCATGACCCCCAGTGGCCACAGAAAGAGAGCTGCATGTGGGTTTAATGCTTTCACCACAAAAATGTCTGCTATGACTAAGCTCTGCGGCTGAAGTCACTGTCTGAATGGTGCTAAAAGGAACTTAGGCATTAAGTGTGCACTATTTACTATAGATCGGCTCTTGGGATTAGGCCAAGGGGTTCCTACTCAGTTTCAAAGAATAGCATGGAAGCTGCTAGGAAAATTAGAGTTGTGCAATTTATTTTTACCAGTCTCCCTGGTGAGTTACCCGGTGAAGGATTTACCTCATATGCTTTTTTTTTTTTCCCCTTCCCTCTGTTACTAAAGAGTCATTTAAAATGTGTCAGTTGGTCCATTTTACAGAGTTATTGTGGAGGTATCCCTATTTCTTTGTCGTTGTCGGTCAGGGCCCTGAATCACTGTGTGATTGTTCTTTAATGTTAATTTGAAACTATAAAAGAATGCCTAATATTGAGAGAGAGAGAGAGAGAGGCTTTGGAGAAAGTTCCCTTTGCCACACGCTGCCAGGCTAAAGAAGCCTCTTTGATCCAGGGAGGGTCCCACTTCCTGACAGCAGAGTTATTGGTGCAAAGAAATGAGCACATTTTGCTCCACGCTGATGCTTTTGCCTGAGAGAAGGGGATGGATGGAGTGAGCAGGAGGGAGAGCTGTTTGTAATGGTGACTAAGATGGATGGTATTTACAGTCAGCGTAATACCTGCTGTGAAAGTTCCAGCACGTTTGCTTCTGCTGGACTCACGAATTTGCAGCATTGAGAAGTGAGTCCCTCTGATGTATGTAGCTCTGGCTCCTGGGTCCAGAACCCAACCAGTCTTTTCCAAATGTGCCTCGATTGTAATTTGGACTTCATGGGCCAGTCCAAGTCACTGACTTTCAAACATCACACGTGTGAAAGTCCCACATGACTTAGCTGCCCGGCGATGGTAGCTTAAACCAATTGACAATTATTAGACTTTGCTCTTGTGCCAACCAGAGTTCATCACCCACAGGAATACGGACCCTTTCTCCTCCACCTTTCCACATCCAATCATGCTTAGGGCTTCTATCTTCAGTTTCTGCTTCTCATTTTCCCCTGCGAAAGCATTTTCCTTGTATCCCTGCAAATCAATGTCATTTCGTGTAATAAGGATTAGCAACAGAGACTTCAGGGCTGAGCTCATTTCTCGTTAAGCCTTAGTCTCAGTCTTATTATATGTTCCATGGGCCTTTGTGATCTTAAACACGTATTCAGCGAGGCCTTCATTTTCCCCATCTGTGAAATGGAAAGAATACTCAGAGCTGCATCAGAGTGGTTGGTTGTTGGGTCCCTAGAGATTAACAAGGCTATCAAAAAGAGAGTACTTGATCTTTCATTTTGCCCAGGTTTGAGAAGACAGTTGGGGGGTCAGGAAAACCACTTTTCTAAGGCATTCTGTTCTCCTTGAAGGTAGATTGAAAAATAAGTAATCCCAGAATCCCACCTTGTCACTCTGTCACGTTTCCCATCTCCTTTTCTGCACTTTACAGATCCTAAGGGGCAGAATTCTTTTCAGATATGAAAGGGTGATATCCTGGCTTAGATCCTAGAACAGAAAGAAGACATTAGTGGAAAAACCGGTGAAATCTCAATAAAGTCTGTCACAGAGTTAATAGTATTGTACCAATATTAAGTTCTTATTTGGGAATGTATGTTATCATGGTTTTGCAAGGTGTTCACATTAGGGGGAGCTGAGCATAGGATCTGCAGAAATTTTCTGTACAATATCATCTCTTCGGTAAGTCTAATATCTAAAAATAAAAAGTCTTTTTAAAAAAACCCACAACAACTATTACTGTCTGATTTATTTGGGCCCTGATTGATAATCCCCACCTCTTCCCCACACCCAGTCACTCCCCATACCCTGGGCCATTTTTGCTACCTGTATAAAAGGTTTATTTGTGTAATAGTAACTAGAGGGCTGCTCCGAATGGGTTCAAACTCTTAATGTCTTATTATTTTCACAAAACTCTCATTAGTTGCCTGCACATGTTACTTACATGTTACACCTGTTGTACTAAGCAATTTGGGCCTCTTCTATGGTCTGTATGGACCTTGCCATATGTGAGAGAAAAAGAAACCCAGTTGTAAATAAAGCACCAGAATAAAAACGGAAATACCATTCAATGTATTAGATGTGACATTATTTTTGCAATACAGGGCAACTGTTTTTTACTGCACTCATCCACCAGCTTTGGTGAGGCCTTTTTGGCAGCTGTCTCACCTCCCAGCCTCAGCACAACCCCAGGCAGGTTGGTGCTCAGTATATGTTTTCAGGATGAATGAAGCTCAGCGCACATCTCACAGGAGCAAAAGAGCCACAGCCGTTGCATCGAGGACAGGCTTTTGATGACAGAGGTTCAGTGAACACTGAAGATGGTTTTGCTTTTCTTTCTGGGTGTCCTTCCAGCCCACATAAAAGGGCAGGATGAGTAAGGAAGGCAGGGGAGATATCCCCTGAAATACAACTGCCTTCCAGGCCTTTTACATGCACCAGGTTGGTTTTGGCATGGCACGTTCATCCTTGGGTAGAGGAAGCCCCGAAGGAGAGAAATGTTGAGCAAAAGAATTGCAAGGGACTGGGGAGAATCCGGACCAAAAAACTCTTCGGCTGGCTCAGATGTATTTCCCACCCTCACCTCCGAGTAAAGCGAGCCGCACAGATGGGTCTGTCTCCGTCTGCTTGTTTCTGGCACACAGGTGTTTCAGCTTTATTCAGCCAGGAAGCAGCTCCCCGCTCCCCCCACCTCGTTCAGGGGAGGGAGTTTTGGGGAGGTGGGAACACCCACGATTGTTTCTCAGAATAAGAGGGAAGCAGGGCTTGGGGGAGGGAGCCCAGCCCACCCACCGCTTAGAGATTCGCTCGCTTTCCTGCAGGTCAGCCTTCTTCGGCAAGGTGTAAATCACAGGGCAGATGCATGATCCGGGAAGTTTTCCAGATGCAGGTCGCACAAAGGCCCATGTGTTCTCCTGGTGCGGAAATCGCATGCCATCGGAGTGGGTCTGGGACAGCAGACCCGGACTGGGACATGTCGTCCTGTCTGCAGGTCCCGCACTTAGCCGAGAGCGGCGCGGCAGACGCGGTGTGGGAGCGCGGAAGCCCAGCGCGTGGACAGTAAGAAAAGCCGCATTGTCCCCAAGGCGGAGGCAGCAGACCCGCCTGATGGGCTGCTCGACCGAGTGCAGTGCCAGACGGTGCCTGCCAGACGTGCTGGCGAGGGCGGGACCCACGAAAGTCAAGGGAAAGCCGCTCCAAACCGGCCAGCGCCGCACCGGGGAGCCTCTGTGGTCCGGCTCCCCCACCATGAACTTGGCGGCAGCACCGATTCCAAAGCAAATGTTCAGTTCTTGCTCCTTCCATCTGTAATTGACCCTGACTCTGTAGGACCTAGGCAGTTAAGCTGCTTGGGCATATACATATATATTCTTTTTTCATTCCCTCTCCCATTTTTGGAAGTGAATTTTCCAGGCTGAATCTAACTGAGAGTAAATTGTTTTCTTGAAAGTAAATCATATGCTAGGAGGTTACGTTAACTTCCAGATCATTTGGGTGACATTTGGTTATTTCCTGCCCCTGCCTGGAATTAATATTGCATCCTGAAAGCTCTGAAGGAAGGGCTTATTCATAGGGAACAAACATTTCCAGTTGTGTTAACTTCTCTATTATTAGGACCCTTTCGTTTTTCTTTTAATAGAATGCTTGTCCTCTGTTTGTTTTGAGTGACAACTATGCCTTGTCACCTCCATCAAAGTTTTTATGATCTGACTGTATTTTCTCTTAGCAATTGCTCTTCTAGAGCTTGTTTAGATGTTTTTCTCTTAGGCATCTTCACCACATGGTGTAAACATGTTTTCAGTGACTTCAGGGAATGTGGAAACTTACATTTATTTCTACTCAATCGTCATCATTATTCTTAGACTGGTATCCTGGTACCACTATTTCTTCCTTTAATGATATAGCTCTTTTTCCCTTTTGTTCCCCTTCAGTTAATGATTCCATTTCTCTGGCATTTGTAACAAGCCACCTCAATTCCTTTTAGGAAGTTGTTAGCATATAAAATACAATTAATTAGTGAAATGGGGGATGCAGAGCAAAAACTAACAGGGCAGGAAATATGTTTAGAACTCTACAGAGGATATTACCCTCAGCCCCAAAGGTTCCAGAAATAGCCCATAATAGGATTGTGACTTATGGAAATTCCATTCTCCGGAATCCATTTGAGGTCATAATTCAACTGGAAATTATCTTGGTTTCTCTGGCTTATTTTCCCACCCTATTTGCAATCCTGTTTTCTAGTCTCCCTCAAAACCACTAAATAAATCCCAGACATATAACTCTATTAAGAAAAATAAATTTCTCATCCACCTGTTAATTGAACTCAAATGCTTGGGAGGGTGAGACTCGAATATACTTTACCTCACCCTGCCTTCCAGGCCCAGCATGAAAGAGAAGAGTAATGGATTAAGCTGGAAATGCTTTTTTATACTTGAAGAAATTTTAACCTCATAATCTTTAAATTTTTAAAAATCTTTTTTTCTGCAAAGAATGTATGTTTTAATCAAAATGACCTAACACCAAAATCAGAAACTTGCTTTAAATTCACAGTGTCAATAATGGTGCTTATATCTTTACCAAAGTCGAAGATAGCATGAGACAGTGGACATTTTATTCAAGTGTGTGTCAGTCGCTCAGCGATGCTATGGGCTATTGCCGTCCAGGCCTTTCTGTCCCTGGAATTCTCCAGGCAAGAATATTGGATCCATAGTCAAATGAAAGGTGTTAACAGTTGACAGGTTGGTAGAGGCTGAAAATTAAATATTTTTCAGTGTGATGATCTTTATGATAGTCAAAAAACTGCTGGAAAGCAAAAACTTAAAAGCCAGTTTTAATATTCATAATTTGCAGGCAAATCCAATCATAGCTTAGTCTATAAAGAAATAAATATAAATAACTTCTGCACTTACTTAATAGACACAGATATTCTTTGGATTTATAGTTACAGGTGTCTTTTTCATATATAATTGTTTCCCAGTCCAGCTGCATCCTTATCATCACCTGAAGCATCATTTCTAACATGGAGTCGTGACCAGTATATTGAGGCGTGTGTGAATGTAATTTTGCAATATCAGTGATTTGAAAGTGACTCACGAGGTGCCTGCCATGTAGCCACCTCTAATTTTGCTAAAGAGTGTATTTCAAGGAGGCTTTGGGGGTAGAGCTGAAGTCAAGTCTTGGCTCTGTTACCCAGCGACAAATGACCTTGAATTAGTTATTGAACCTTTCTGGACCCCATCTTGGGGTCATAATAACACCTGCCTCATAAGGTTATGAGGATTGAGTTTAAATGAAATGCAAGCTAAAATGCATGTGTTTCGCGAGTCAAAAAACAATTGAAAAACTTATTACGAATGAAACTGCAGAACCTGTGAGATTTGTGTCAGCTGTAAGTCACTCAGTTTGCGAGTGAGCAAGCATCATGGATCGTATCCGTATATGTAATGCAAATAAAGATTCATGATCGTATTGTTTTCTACTTCATTAAGAAGGGTGCTGGACTTCCTGTGGTAATTGCATGTAATGTGTGATAAGGGCTGAGGTTATTTTAACATTATAGAAAAAGTGAGCCCACAAAGTTGAATGACTTAGGACTTTGAATTATATCCCAATTAGGTTTAAAAAGTGTCTTTGTTAATAGATAGTAAGAACTTATATTCTTTATGAAAATAAAAGGCCCAGAAGAGAAAACCAAGAGTTTATCCTATAAGTGGATGCTGAGAAAACATGGAGACGCTTAAGAGAGTGACCAGTCTCAGCGGGCAAGTAGTAAAGATACATTGTAGCAGAATGTCAATCCACTCCTGAGTTGGAACCATGATGCAAATCTATTCACCTTATGCCCTGTTTTTGAATAAAAATAATTTGTAAAATTATATACAGTAACTGCTCCAACCAAGACAAGATATGTCAGAGTGAGATTAAATGAGTGATGGTATAATTAAGAGCAATTAATTTCTGATCTGAGGCTCAACCCAAGTAATATTTCACTTTTAGCAGGAATACAATTTAGGAAAATGTATGAAGGCCCGTGCATGCTTATGTGCTAAGTCGCTTAAGCCATGTCCAACTCTTTGCAACTCTATGGACTGTATCCCACCAGGCTCCTCTGTCCGTGGGGATCTCCTGTGTTCATGAAATTTTCCAGGCAAGAATTCTAGGGTAGGTTGCCATTTCCTCCTTTCAGGGGATATTCCCGACCCAATGATTGAACCTGCGTCTCCTGCATTGCAGGCATATTCGTATATCCATCCTTTTTCAGCTTCTTTTCTCATATAGGTTATCACAGAAGATTGAGTAGAGTAGAACTCAGGATTCTTGATTCCATTATCTCCTCTCTTCAGCTTATACCCAACTGGCCCCAGTTCCACCTCTATTGGACCTGTCACCCTTCCCTTTTTCTGACTTGGTTATATTTTTCCAATGCACAGCTAGATCATGGCCAAAAAAGGCAAGTGAGAAGGCAGATAATTTATTTAACCTCACACACTGATCAAATTAGTGAGGATGTGATCAACTTGAATGCTATCTTATCCTTAGTTTGTGGAGGAAAATACGTTTGTTTTGATCTTGTTCTAGACTGGGCAATTTTTATTTGCATACTTGAATTCTGAACTACTTGGCATGAGTAATCAAGATATCAATTTCAACGTGAACATTAATTTAGAATATAATGACTGGTGACAGAAAATTGAGGGTGATAAAATTTGATACATGATAGGTTCAGTTCTTTGAACAGGGTGTTAGCATTCTTGCATACCCTCTGCTTCAAGTCTTCCAGAAATCCTTAGAACTAAATTGCTACAATAGTACACTTCTGAAAGATTTCCACAAGTTATTGGAACTCGTGTTGATGTGAAGTGATTTACAGCTATGTACTCATTTGTTGTCTTATAAGCTTTCTGGTGTAACACTGTCATCAGTCATGGCTGGAAAGTTTATTATTTCTTTGGACTCCTGCTCTTGCCATTAACCAATATTTGTCACTGTTCCATGTGACAGGTCTCAGACATGAATTTCAGATTTCTGCATCTTTTTACCCTCTGTCTTGTCTTTATTATCTTGTTAAGCTCCCTCTGGGGATATTTTCCCTGTTGTGGATGAAGATTTCATTCTTCTGACTTTTTTCTCCCCCTCCCCCGCCCCCCAGGGATCATCTCATGTCATGTTGACACCATGGCATCAACAGGCGGCAATTTTTATTTGAAAACCATCAGTATGCTGTAGGAGCCTCTCCGAAGAGATTTTCAGCTTCTATCTATTATTTTCTTAAGAATCTTTTTCTTCTTTACTAACCTCAATCACTGCGTGAGAGATTGAAAAACACGTTATTGTGTCGGCCAAAGAGTTTGTTCAGGTTTTTCTATACTATCTAATGGAAAAACCCAAATGAAACTTTTGGCCAAATCAATATGACTAATAATTGTATGTGTGTGTTAAATCGCTTCAGTCATGTCTGAGTCTTTGTGACCCTATGGACTGTGGCCTGTCAGGCTCCTCTGTCCATGGGAATTCTCCAGGCAAGAATACTAGAGTGGGTTGCCATGCCCTCCTCCAGGGGATCTTCCCAACCCA
>SJYX01023258.1:132500-151446 GCA_006410675.1 Oreotragus oreotragus
GAAAGTGAAGGAGGAGAGCGAAAAAGTTGGCTTAAAGCTCAACATTCAGAAAACGAAGATCATGGCATCCGGTCCCATCACTTCATGGGAAATAGATGGGGAAACAGTGGAAACAGTGTCAGACTTTATTTTTGGGGGCTCCAAAATCACTGCAGTGAAATTAGAAGACGCTTACTCCTTGGAAGAAAAGTTATGACCAACGTGGATAGTATATTCAAAAGCAGAGACATTACTTTGCCGACTAAGGTCTGCCTAGTCAAGGCTATGGTTTTTCCTGTGGTCATGTATGGATGTGAGAGTTGGACTATGAAGAAAGCTGAGCGCCGAAGAATCGATGCTTTTGAACTGTGGTGTTGGAGAAGACTCTTGAGAGTTCCTTGGACTGCAAGGAGATCCAACCAGTCCATTCTGAAGGAGCTCAACCCTGGGATTTCTTTGGAAGGAATGATGCTAAAGCTGAAACTCCAGTACTTTGGCCACCTCGTGCGAAGAGCTGACTCATTGGAAAAGACTCTGATGCTGGGAGGGATTGGGGGCAGGAAGAGAAGGGGACGACCGAGGATGAGATGGCTGGATGGCATCATGGACTCGATGGACATGAGTCTGAGTGAACTCCGGGAGATGGTGATGGACAGGGAGGCCTGGCGTGCTGCGATTCATGGGGTGGCAAAGAGTCGGACACGACTGAGCGACTTAACTGAACTAGGATGTCAGTAGGTTCTTTAGGGCAAGTGTTACTGATGGTGGTTGTATTTTACCATGGCTTATCTTTGCAAATGATATAAAAGAAACCTGAACTTCAGGAGGTTTTTTAAAAAATGTTATTTTTTATTAGAGTATAGTGATTCACAATGTCATGTTAGTTTAGCTTAAAGATTTGATATTTGGGGTCTTGGCCCTCTCTTTTCATCTTTCAGGACAGACACACAAGGCACTAGAGAAATTACATTGTTGGAAATGACTGATGAATGCTAATAGTTTGAATACTTTTTTCTGGGCATTGAAAGGAAGTGAGGATGTTGCTCTGATTTTCCCAGATGTCAAGAAATTGCACATTCAGTTTGCTGTAATATTATTCCTTTGGCGAAGTTCCTTTTTGATGACAATCCTGAACTTAATGAAAACCACACCCTCTCATAAATGAGTCCTAAACATTTTGTAACTGATGTCACTGTCCTCCATCTCTTTCAGTTAGAGTTGCTTAACAAGGATATGCCCTTCTTTCTTTTGCCCTGTTTACACTTAGGCTGAAAGCTTAACTAACTCCATTCAGATCTAAAGAAAGGAGCAATGTGTTTTTGTCCTTCATAAGAGCAACTGCTCTATGTGTAAGGAACAGCTTTCTATGGACTTTCAACAGAAACACGCATCCCCAGCCCCCACCTCTTCGTGTGCCTGCCTTCATAAGGAGCATCTCTGCGTGTTCCTTGCTACACTACAAGGAAGAGAAGGAGGAAGTTCAGTTCTAGTTAAAAAAGAAAGTGTCCTTGTTTCTAGTGAAAGCAGTAAGAAGGAAGTAAGAAGTGTTAAAATAATGTATTCAGGCACACTGCCCAGCCCCTTTCTCCATGCTTTTTAGAAAAGGAACCACGTCAAGGAAAGAAAGCAAGGTCTGGTCCCAGATCTTCCGAATTCTGGGTTACAAAGAGTCATAAAGGTAGTGATTCAATGCTGGTTTTCTACGCACACAGAGCACAGACCCACAGCTCTGCTCCGTGTGTTAGTGCCAAGCTAATTCGTGGCCTTAGAAGGGCTAACTTGAGCTTTATCATTTGGTGTCATTTGAATGAGTTAGTTAATTTCTTCATTTACTACTCACAGCTGGGTCTAAAAGGGTGTCAGCCCTCGTGGGGTGTGCATCCCAGGAAACTGAGGCAATTAAGGAGGTTGTCCTGACTGAGGACAGTGAAGCCCTCATCCCATACTCAGGGGAACACATTGAATTGCACTGTTGGCAATCATTTAAATGTTCTGGGTACTTTCCTGGTGGTCCAGAGGCTAGGACTCCTCGCTCCCAATGCAGGGAGTCTGTGTTCGATCTCTGGACATGAAACTAGATCCCATGTGCCGTGACCAAGAGTTTGTATACTGCAACTAAAAGATCCTGCAGGCTGCAATGAAGATCGAAGAACCCACATGCCATCACTAAGACCTGACGCAGCCAAATAAATACACAAATACTTTAAAAAGAAATGTTCTGTTTCATCATTAGTTTATTAATACATCTCTAGGCTCTGCAAAGCACTCATACCAAACTTGGAAGCTCTCAATCATGCAAGCATTGATCCTGACTCACAGTTGTCCAACTCTTTAAACAGATGAAATTAATGCCTTGTCTTTTAACAACTAAAATTTGGTAGAATAGAAACCTTTACTATGAAGAGTTCTAAAGAATAGATGCAATGAGATGTAAAGAAAATGTTGGGATTCATTACTTGGAGTTATTTGCCTTAGAAGATGCCTTTTATTTAAAAGTGAGCTTGTAATGTGTATACGAGGATGGAGTGATAGAACACAGGAAGTTTATATCAGTTGTATTCAAGAACAAGGAACTGCATATGTTTAATTTATTTATTTACCCATTAATATAATGGATTCAAAAATATGTATTGAATTACTCAGAGGCTTCCCAGGTGGCTCAGTGCTACAGAATCTACCTGACAAGCAGGCAACGTGGTTCGATCCCTGGGTTGGGAAGGTACCCGGGAGAAGGAAATGGCAATCCACTCTGCTGTTCTTGCCTGGGAAATCCCATGGACAGAAGAGCCTGGTGAGCTACAGTCCATAGGGTCACAAAAACCTGGACATAATTTACTGACTAAACAATAATAACAACTTGAAATGTGGCATTTTCAGAAACTTCTGAAGTTCAGGTTCTATTTGTATTGTTTGCTAAGATGAAGTCCAGAGAAAGACAAATACCTTATGCTATCACTTATTATCACTTATATGTGGAATCTTCAAAATGCTAACCTATCTCCACATTGAATCATAATAATTGATGCATGAAAAGACTCCAGGCAAAAGCACGCTTCCTTATTGATGTTCATTCATTCATTCACTCCCACTAAATATGCCAGACGCATTATCTTCCAGAACAGCATTCTGGAAAAAAGCATTTTTGAGCTCCTCCATCCTTGTTTTTAACTTGTTACTTTATATTGGAGTGTAGCCAATTACCAGTGTTGTGATAGTTTCAGGTACACAGTAGAGCAACTCAGCCATATATGTACACATGTCCCTTCTCCCCCAAGTCCCCTCCCATCCAGGGTGCCCCAGGACACTGTTGAGCTCCACCATACTTAACACAAAATCTAAGGGACATGCTCAGGCAACTTGCTCCCCACTCTCCCTCCTTGGCTTTCTCCTCTGATTCCCATTTGGCGTTGGAATAACAGCTTAAGGTATGAAAGTCATTAGCTTCAAAACGGGAAAAGGCAGAAAGCACAGAGAAAAAGTCTCTGAAATCAGGTGGATGAGAATCTGACTTCCAGTTTAATTTTAAATATGTGATTTCTTTTCTCACCCAGAAAAGATATCTATCACAGTGGCCCATTTGTAAGTCCCTAAAGATTTCATGTGGACTGACTCTATCTAGGTGTGGCGAGGGGAGATTAGAATGCCCTGGACCCAACAGGTCAGTTATTTTTCTAGGATTCATTGATAATTGGCAGGCTCATAATATAATAATCTGGAAAAACTGGTTTAAACTGGACTTTTAATGGCAAATTTTAATATTAGAAAAATGGTTTTCATATTCTACTTTGCTCATTAAATTTCAAAGTTAAATGTATTCTGAATATTCCTGATTGTAGATACAGTGAGAAAGTGGGTTTCCTACAGTGTAAGTATACGAACTTGAGCCTGTTGGAAGCTCAATAGACAATAATGAGACCTAAAAGAAAAAGATGCCATCTGTATTTAATATGAAATTATACATGTGAAGGAAAAGACTTTCTGGTGGTTGGGTTGGGGGTGGGTAGGAAAAGATTATTAATTTTGGTTTGAACTGTTAGATGCTACTGCTGCTGCTAAGTCGCTTCAGTCGTGTCCGATTCTGTGTGACCCCATGGACTACAGCCTACCAGGCTCCTCCGTCCATGGGATTTTCCAGGCAAGAGTACTGGAGTAGAGNACTTTCTGGTGGTTGGGTTGGGGGTGGGTAGGAAAAGATTATTAATTTTGGTTTGAACTGTTAGATGCTACTGCTGCTGCTAAGTCGCTTCAGTCGTGTCCGATTCTGTGTGACCCCATGGACTACAGCCTACCAGGCTCCTCCGTCCATGGGATTTTCCAGGCAAGAGTACTGGAGTAGAGTGCCATTGTCTTCTCTGAGGTAAAAAACTGATATAGTAAACAGATACTGTTACTCTATGGGCAGCAAATTCCTTATTTGCAAAATGAAGATAGCAGTAATGTCTGCTTCAAGAGTTGTTGTGAGGACTGAGTGGATTAATAGAAATGATAACGATGATAATAGTAATAATGATGTGTTAGCACTGTGTCTAACATATAGAGTTGCCAAATTACTGCGACTCATCATTACTATTGTTCTATTTATTATTTTTATTGCAGTGGAAATAAGATGATATTCTGCAGTAGAATTAGATGTCTACTAGAGCTAAACCTTAATGGTAAAGATTTCTTGGTAAAGTTAGGAAGGAAATCAGGACAGAATCTGAGGTGTGTGTTAGCACTGTGTCTAACATATAGAGTTGCCAAATTACTGCGACTCATCATTACTATTGTTCTATTTATTATTTTTATTGCAGTGGAAATAAGATGATATTCTGCAGTAGAATTAGATGTCTACTAGAGCTAAACCTTAATGGTAAAGATTTCTTGGTAAAGTTAGGAAGGAAATCAGGACAGAATCTGAGGTGGGAAAATAACCCTTACTAAATATGCTGATAGAGTTTGGTGACTGAGAACAGGAAAATGGAGTTAGTATGCCCATGTCAGCTGAAAAATCAGTCAGGTATTTCCTGTAGGCAAAAACAGGGACATCAGTGCTTCACATGAGCCCAGGACAAGGACAGTCCTTTGAACCAACGAAAAGTTGGTCTGCTGCTGCTGCTGCTAAGTCGCTTCAGTCGTGTCCGACTCTGTGCGACCCCATGGACTGCAGCCCACCAGGCTCCTCCACCCATGGGATTTTCCAGACAAGAGTACTGGAGTGGGTTGCTGTTGCCGTCTCTGAAAGTTGGTCTAGTGAGAATCAAACAGTTTGATTTTAATTCTTCAGGGAACCAGGGCACAAAATGAGAGAGCCAGGCCTGAGCCAGGGAGTGGAAATGAAGTCATTTCTACCTTGTAAGTTACACAGGTTAAAACATGATCACCATATGGGCAAGTGCCTGGAGAGGAACTGGCTCTGTCCTAGAAAGAGGGAAAACAAGGGAGAGGAGCTTTACTGTTTCCAGAAAATGTTTGGCACAAGGAAGATACTCAAATAATATCGGTTGATTGAATGACCAACTGATGGACTGACTGAATGAATGAATGAGTTGCTGTCAGCTCAAGAGCATAGTTTATTTTATTTTATTTTTTTTTTTTTTTTTGATGTGTACTATGTTTAAAGTCTTTACTAAATTTGTTACAATATTGTTTTTATTTTATCTTTTGGCTTTGTGGCCATGAGGCATGTAAGATCTCAGCTCCCCAACCAGAGATCCAGCCCATACCCTCTGCTTTGGAAGGTGAAATCTTAACCACTGGACTGCCAGGGAAGTTGCTGAGTTTCTGTTTTGCTGGCAAGAGTAGAGGCTGTTCCGGTAGTAGGAAGTATTATGGTTGACATTTTTGAGGTTACAGAATGAATGACATGCCATCTGTTATTTTGTTTCTGACCTTGACCCAGTGGCTGATAATCCATGCTTGTTACCCTTCATTAAGCAGCAGATCTCTAAACACATTGCCTTCACTACTAAAAAGGATTCACTGACAGATGCTAGAGATTTTTGTTTTTCTCAAAAGAAGATAGGAGCAAAGCTGAAAAATTATCAATGGCTAATCAAAAGAGCTGAATCATAGTATCCATGGCATTAAGTTAGCATCATCCTTTATTACTGTGGTGATTTCTATTATGCCTTCCTGCTTCTCTTTAAACTGTACTTTATTATTTGCATTTCATAAAGTTTGTGTACTTATAAAAGTTTAAAACTTTGGTAAATGTCAGAATCTAATTTTTTTAACTGAGGTATAATTGATATCCAACGTTATTTTAGTTTCAGGTGTATAACATAAGGATTCAATATATATGATCACCACAATAAGTCTCTAGTTAGCATCCTTTACTATGTAAAGTTGCAAAGCTTTTTTGTTGTCTCTTGATGAGAGAGAGCTCTTAAGATCTACTCTTCAAAAAAGAAAAAAAAAAAAAAAAAGATCTACTCTTCAGCAACTTTCAAATATACACAGTTCAGTATTAGTAACTGTGGTTGCCATGCCATTACATCACCAGGACTTATTACAACGGGAAATTTGTACCTTTTGACCATCTTTACCCATTTTGCCTACATAACTATGTTCCGCAACCCCTAATATGTGCTCAATATCTATTAATTCAGGTGTTTTTTTTGTTTTTTGTTTTTTTTTTTTAGATTCCACGTCCAAGTGAGATCATACAGAATAGAATCTAATTTCTTTTAAAAGTAACCAATATGCAGAACAGGAATGACTTTTTAGACTTTCAGCTTATACTGATGAAACTTGTGACTCACTCAAAAGTTGTTCCTTTATTGCTGTTTTAGTGTTTGTACAAGAATATGCCTAAGGATTGATTTGAAAAGTGAAGATTAGAAATGATTTGGTATAGACCAACTTTAGGAAGTCTGAATGCTTTAAACCACATTTTTACAGATTAGTTAGCTGGCTCTTGGAACATACCATAAAACACATGTCTATTCTTTATCATTAGATTACTCTAAATAAGCTTCTGCTGTATGCACCAAATGGTGAGTGATATCCTGGGTACAGATTGTGCCAATTTTGTGAAATTCAGAAAATGTTAAGGAACACTGTTTGAATATTGTGGAAGTGGTAGGCTTAGGCCATCTGGCTGTGTGGAAAGTGCCGTGGAATAGGCACAAATAGGTATTTTTATGATGATAATAATAGAGGATACCAAGTGGACTGACTCTGAAATAAACATTTCTTTTGATAGTAAGACTTCAAATTTAAATCTTAGAAAATAGTGCTAGTGATAAGAGTTCACATTAACTGCTCAATAACTATAGTAACTTTTATAAGAAAATGATACATAACTGCTAAGGGTGTAGCACTTAGTAAATGTTGAAAGGAGAGGGTTTCCAGACTTTGTAGGTTTTATAGTTAATTTCTTAGCTAGACTGCTAGAAGCCCAACTCCATGTTTTCAGTGTGGAGCTTAGGTTGGGGTTCTTCCAGTCCTGTGATGATCTGCCTCTGCACTTGTGCATGTATTGTCAAGCACTTCCACAGAGAACCTTGCTGCCAGAAATGGGGTTGAACATGAGTGACTTCAAGAGCAACTGTTCTACCCTTATTCTCAGCTTTCTTGTGACTCCACTGAGTCATTTTGCTTGAGAAATTTGAGAGCAGCCTGCCCTGGGTACTTAGGACTTGGTTGCAAGCACTTCTGGCTTTCACCTTATTTCTGTTGCTCACTTAAACTTGATATCATATCTAAGCATGAACAACCAATTCCTTTTTTTTTCTTTTTTGCTTATCAAATTGCAATAATTATGAGATTATTATTCAGAAATTCTATTGAAAATGTTTATTTTAGGTCCTTTACTTTTATTAGAATATACCATTAAGTGACTCGAGTTCAATTCTAAGCTATAAATTATTTCCAGGCTCCATATTTATACAAACAGTGCAGTTTCCTGTATGTATCTTTCCCAGTGAGCCACAGCCTTTCTGGAGATGAGGTGCTCTATGATACACCATTTGTTCAGTTGAACCTAGTTTCTTTTTTTTTTTTTTTCTTGTACAGTTTCCTTCATTTCTTATAAGTAGTTATCTTTCTAAATATGTTCTTAACATTCATCCATTATCTATCTATCTATCTATCTATATATATATATACTATTTATGGTGTGTACTTACCATTAACTTAAACTTGCACTGTCCTCTCATCTCAAGGTATTCATTTTCATCAAATATTCTTGTGCATTTCATGTTCTTGAGCCTTCCTACCTGATCCAACCTGGACTTGTTGCCTGCAATACCTGTTGAATAGCTATCTTTTTAGATTCCCTTTATTTCCCTTGAATCGAATCTTCTGTTTTCCGTACTTCATGACTTCGTCTTGGTTCATTCCTCCATTTTGGTGGGGTACATTCTCTGGAGGCATCCTGAGAAAGGGTATTAGGAGTAAGTTTTGAAACACTGATATCTGGAAATGTCTTTGTTTTGCTCTCACATTTGATTGGTAGTTTGGTTGAGTGTAAAATTCTAGGTTGTAAATTATTTTCCTTTAGAATTTTGTGCTGTCTTTTTCAATAGCTTGTACTATTATTTTTAAACAGCCTGAAGTCATACTGGTTCCCGATTCTTTGTGTGACATTTTTTTGTTGTGGTGGTTGTTTTTTCTCTCCTTCTAGAAATGGAAGACTGTGTCTTTTGTCTCCAATGGTTTAAAATTTCATGAGGATCAGCTGTGATTTGGTTCTGTTTTAATTCATTGTATTGGAGCTTTTCAATCTGGCAGCCAAGTTCTACAAAATTTTTCTGAAGTATTACTTAAAGTTTGAATGTGTAATTCTAAATTCAAAATTATTGTTTTTTATTGAAGTATAGTTGATTTACAATGTTGTGTTAATTTCTGCTGTACAGAAAGGTGATTCAGTTGTATATATACTCATTCTTTTTTAATATATTCTTTTCCTTTATGGTTTATCAAAGGATATTGACTGTAATCCCTGTGCAATACAGTAGGACCTTGGTTTTTATCCATTCTACATATAATAGTTTCCATCTGCTAATCCCAAACTCCAAACCATCCCTCTTCCAGGCCCCCTCCTCCTCAGCAACCACAAGTCTGTTCTCTACATCATGAGTCTGTTTTTATTTCATCAGTTCAGTTCAGTTGCTCAGTCGTGTCCAACTCTTTGCGACCCATGAATCGCAGCACGCCAGGCCTCCCTGTCCATTGCTGAAACCTGGCTTGGAGAATTTTGAGCATTACTTTACTAGCATGTGAGATGAGTGCAATTGTATGGTGGTTTGAGCATTCTTTGGCATTGCCTTTCTTTGGAATTGGAATGAAAATAGATAAGTTCATTGGTGTCGTATTTTAGATTCCACATAAAAGTGGTATCATACGGTGTCTGTCTTTCTCTTTCTGATGTCACTTAGTATGATAGTCTCTAGATCCATCTGTGTTGCTGCAGAGTGGCATTATGTCGTTCTTTTTAATGCTAAATAGTATTTCATTGTATATATATGACATACCTCTGAATTATTTTTTTGATAATTTATCTCCTTTTTATCGCTCTATTATTTGAGTTCTTGAATCTTCTGGACTGATTATCGATCTTTCTTCTATGTTACCCATTTCTTTACCCTTTTGCTTTACCTTCTTGGAAATTTTATTACCTTGATTTTCTACTTCTTTTGTTAAATTTTTCATTTCTACTATCATAGTTTATGCAATTTTTTGGTTGTTTTCTTGTTCTCTGAATGTTTCTTTTAAAATAATAACATACCATTCTTAATTCATGATTCTCTGTTTATTTCAATATTCTCTGTTTAACAGGATATTGTTAACATTTTCTTCTACCTGTATAGGTTCCATTCATTCTGGTATTTGTTGGTTGATTAATTAGTTGTTTATTTTAGTGTTTACATTTCATGTTAGAATCATTTCCTGCATCCAGGTTCGATGCATGAGACAGGGTGCTCGGGGCTGGTGCACTGGGATGACCCAGAGGGATGGGATAGGGAGGNAGGTTCCATTCATTCTGGTATTTGTTGGTTGATTAATTAGTTGTTTATTTTAGTGTTTACATTTCATGTTAGAATCATTTCCTGCATCCAGGTTCGATGCATGAGACAGGGTGCTCGGGGCTGGTGCACTGGGATGACCCAGAGGGATGGGATAGGGAGGGAGCTGGGAAGGGGCTTCAGGATGGGGAACACATGTACACCCGTGGCGGATTCATGTCAATGTATGGCAAAACCAATACAATGTTGAAAGTAATTAGCCTCCAATTAAAATAAATAAATTTATATTAAAAATTTTTTTAAATGTGTCTGATCATTTTTAAAGAGTAAGAAACTAAAACGCTGATAGTAAGCTCTGCGTAGTTGGATGTGGCTTGCAGATTATGAGGTAAACTGTTGTGTGAACTCGATGGTCCATTTATGGGGAGAATTCCTGCTATATGCTGTCTTTATAATTTTTCTCTTGGGCTTGTGAAATTCCCCAGGGACTCTTTCCACTTTCTGATTGGCTAACAATGTTCTGTGAGCTCAGTGGGGACAGCTGGGAATCTCAACATTCAGTCTGGAATCATTCTCTAAATCGTTTGCTTTGTGGTACTCTCATCCTTCACTGTGCCTGAAGCTGATTCAGATACCTGTGTTTTACCTTCTCCAGAGACTAAAACTACAGTTGACCCTTGAACAACATGAGTATGAATTGTGCAAGTCCTCTTAGAGTAGATTTGTTTCAGTAAATATGTGCTACAATACTATGTGATCCATAGTTGGTTGAATCCATGGATGTAGAAACACAGATATGGAGGGCTCACTGTAGAGTTCCATTCAGAGTTTGATTGTGTGGAGGGTCAGCACCCCTAACCTCCACATTGTTCAAGGGTCCACTACAGTCTTTGTAGGGTAGGAGAATGGTTGCCCTTTAGTGACATGAAGAGGAATAGGGGATTGCAGGATTTAATTGCTGCATAAGTCACTTTTAGTCAATTGTTTTCTCCACTCCCAAATCCCCAGCTTCCACTTTCAAAGATAATTTGTGCCCACAATTCCTGAGTCTTAGGATTCTGGGTGTAACTCAAGTTGAGTCCTAGTTTTCCTCTTGGCAAGCATAAGATTCAAATACTTAGAGTCTTCTAAGTCAAATTACCGTTAATTTGTTTACTTTGTAGCTTCTAAGAGGTTATTGTCATTGTTTTTTCTCCTAATTATTCTTGAAGTTTCATGTCTGGGATTTCTTTGGAAGGAATGATACTAAAGCTGAAACTCTAGTACTTTGGCCACCTGATGCGAAGAGTTGACTCATTGGAAAAGACTCTGATGCTGGGAGGGATTGGGGGCAGGAGGAGAAGGGAACAACAGAGGATGAGATGGCTGGATGGCATCACCGACTCGATGGACATGAGTCTGAGTGAACTCCGGGAGTTGGTGATGGACAGGGAGGCCTGGTGTGCTGCGATTCATGGGGTCACAAAGAGTCGGACATGACTGAGTGACTGAACTGAACTGAACTGAACTGAAAACAGTCTTGGACTATAGCTTCAAGACAGAGTGAAATTAGATGGACTTGTTTAGCCCACTTTTTTTATCCAAAGCTCCAAAAGAATAAATTATTCACATTCATGTTACAAAATTACAACAGTATCAGTCAGTTCAGTCACTCAGTCATGTCGGACTCTTTGCAACCCCATGAATTGCAGCACGTCAGGCCTCCCTGTCCATCACCAACGCCCGGAGTTCACGCAAACTCATGTCCATCGAGTCGGTGATGCCATCCAGCCATCTCATCCTCTGTCGTCCCCTTCTCCTCCTGCCCCCAACCCCTCCGAGCATCAGGATCTTTTCCAATGAGCAGGAGTATAAAATAAAGAGTAAAAAGTCTCCCTTTACCACCCTCTGGCATATCCGCTATCCAGAGATAACTAGAGAAAGTTAAATTATACTTAAACTTCTATAGAATAACATATATAATTTAAAGAATCACAAATGAAATTTTACTGTGTAAAATAGATATATGGTATACAGTATAAAAATATACTGTATACAGTTACATTTTGAAATTATGAAGTTCCATATTAATCTATACATTAGTATTTACAGATGTGTTAGTTTTTTAACTGTCTTATAGTTGTACACTGAATGAATTTTTCCTAATATCTCAATTTCTCGTTATATGTTTTTTATTCATCTTTTTAATATTATTACCAAAACTACTACTATAAATATTCAGATACAAACATTGTTTTTTACTACTTGTGAAAAATATTTTTAAATTCTCTAAAATGGAATTTTGTAGTCAAAGAATGTTACACTTTGTATTATAAATATATGCAAAATTGCTTTTCAAGAAGGTTATGCCTCTGCTGCTGCTGCTGCTAAGTCGCTTCAGTCGTGTCCAACTCTGTGCGACCCCATAAACGGCAGCCCACCAGGCTCCCCCGTCCCTGCGATTCTCCAGGCAGGAACACTGGAGTGGGTTGCCATTTCCTTCTCCATGCATGAAAGTGAAAAGTGAAAGTGAATTCGCTCAGTCGTGTCCAACTCTTCGTGACCCCATGGACTGAAGCGCACCAGGCTCCTCCATCCATGGGATTTTCCAGGCAAGAGTACTGGAGTCGGGTGCCATTGCCTTCTCCATATGCCTCTACTAACAGTATATAAAAGTATCATTTTTCATACTCAGTATGACTTGACTCTTATCTTACTATTAAATCTTTGATATTCTGATAAGTGAAAAATGTTATCTCGTCATTTTAATCTGCTTGTCCTAATTATATGTGAAGTTAATTATGTGGTTATTGGACATTTTTTTTTAATGAGTTTATTCAGATCATTTAGCCATTATTCTTTGAATTATTTTTCTTTTGCAATTTGTAAGATCTCATTATACTTGAAAGAACTTTGACCTTTATCTCTTAAATATTTTGCAGATTTTTCCCAGAATTATCCTTTTTATTTGTGACATTGTTTACTGTATTTTTGTTATGTGATCACCATATTTTAAAATGAAAAAATACTGAACAAGTATTGGTTTTCCTATCCTTGCCTCAAATTTTCTTTATAGCTTTACCTTATAAAGTACTTAAACTATTGATTTAACATTTAGGACATATCAACAATACTTTATTTCAATTAACTCATTTATGCAAGGGGAAAGCAATGTCAACCCACTCCAGTACTCTTGCTTGGAAAATCCCATGGACTGAGGAGCCTGGTAGGCTGCAGTCCATGGGGTCACTAAGAGTTGGACACGACTGAGTGACTTCACTTTTACTTTTCACTTTCATGGATTGGAGAAGGAAATGGCAACCCACTCCAGTGTTCTTGCCTGGAGAATCCCAGGGACGGGGGAGCCTGGTGGGCTGCCATCTGTGGGGTCGCACAGAGTTGGACACGACTGAAGCGGCTTAGCAGCAACAGCAGCAGCAGCATGTATGCAATAAATTAAAATGTTCTTTTATTCTAATTTAAAAAGGCCACTAACTGAATTTCATTTTCATGTATCTTAAGCTATTTAGGTAAAAGATATTTCTCTTTTCAGTGTTCTACGCAAGAGTTCTTCCTGATTGTCAAAACCCTGTATCACTTGAAGTCAGAATTTCAAGCACTAATACCTGCTGTGAATTCCCATGTTGAGTCAGAGTTGCTCCAGACATTTCTTTTAGAAATTCCTGAACTCCTCAGTCCAGTGGAGCATTACTTAAAGATACTCAATGAACAAGCTGCCAAGTAAGTAGCAGACCCTTAGTTCTTCCTTTCTAGTAGTGAAAGTAATGTATTTACCATTTGGTATGTGGATACTCAAGCTTCCCTTAGAATTAATAGTAGAAGTTGCATATAAGACTAGAAATGTGATTGAATACTAAAGGCTCTGTATTACAGCTGGAAATAACCCTTAGTGTTTAGTCAGTTCTGTCAAACAGAACAAATATGGTATTTCCTCAGGTATCAGAGGATGAAGTCCAGGCTGAGCAAGTAGTAGCAGTTTATTAATCCAAAAGTAGATGGCAGATGGCATCTTGTGCTTACTTGCTAGATAGCCAGAGATGGTCTGCTTTATATGTAGAAACTGAAGAAGTAAAGTTGTCCTTTAAGGAGTAGTCATTTTACATTTTATCCCACAAAGAACTTTATGTATAAGAAAACAGATTTGACAGTATTTTCATTTGTGTTTATTTTCTGAATATACCACAAATGTTGAATTCCGTCTCTTGGTTTCATCATGACAATCATGAACTTCCAAAATGCGAATGATGTTAGGGTAATTTCGTGTGTCTTGCAAGAAGTTAAGAAACTTGCCGATAAATATTTATAGAAGAGCTGGGATTAGAATCTTGTTCTCCTGACTTCCTACCCTTTG
Source organism: Oreotragus oreotragus (assembly GCA_006410675.1). NCBI lineage: Eukaryota > Metazoa > Chordata > Mammalia > Artiodactyla > Bovidae > Oreotragus > Oreotragus oreotragus. Next base: position 146,781 of record SJYX01023258.1, read on the forward strand.
GTCTTTCATTATGTTTTTAAAAAAAATATTTATTTATTTGCCCATGTCAGGTCTTAGTTATGGCATGCAGGCTCTTTTAGTTGAAGCTTGTGGGGTCTAGTTCCCTGACTGGGGATCTACCACTGGACCCCCTGCATTGGGAGCATGGAGTCTTGGCCAGAAGACACCAGGGAAGTCCCTTTCATTATGTTCTGAAAAATAATTGATAATTAGTATGAGTAATATGCTTAAATATATATATTTGCATTTTTTCATTGTTTTTAGGATTGGGGATAAAACTGAATTATTCAAAGACCTTTCTGACTTCCCTTTAATAAAAAAGAGGAAAGATGAAATTCAAGATGTTACCAACAAGATCCAAACACATTTGCAAGAAATACGAAAAATACTAAAAAATCCTTCTGCACAATATGTGACTGTATCAGGACAGGAGGTAATATTGAAACACTTTTCTTTTACATTAATTTTCTTCAATTGGAAAAGCTATTTTAAAGTATAAATAAATATCTGATGATAGGATGAAAGTTTTTTTTTTTTTTCCCCAGATTTTCTGTTTTATTCTTTGGAAATATATTTTCATACCTTGTTTTGATAAAAACTTTCTTTTAATGACAGTATTTTGTTTGCTTATTTAGTTTCTTGGTAAACTCATGGATCTTAATGTTACATGTATTTTAGTATTATCTATTGAAATTATATTATAGGAAACATGACAATGGTAAATGATAACTTTAAATAATTCATTTACTGTAGAATAGAGAAGTGTCTTTGACTCTCAGTCTGCAGATGATAAATGATACAAAGTGAACCATCTACACTAATTGGATCGTATAGTAATTAAATGACAAGGCTTCTATTTGAAGGAGTATAGCTGCTAAAAAAACAAAAAAAAACCTATAGCAAACACCTACATTTCGTGAATCTTCCATCAGATTATGGTGCTGTGTAGGAAGCGTTTTTTAGTATGTGTGTTTCTGTTTAAAGTTTGATATTAGTACCTGAATGAGAACCAGGAAGAAGTACACTTTTCAAATTGTGGCTATATCCATTGGTCCTATTCTCAGTCTTGAGTTATTGCTACCTTTACATCTTATGTTTAATAAAATATAAAGATTCCAACTGAAGCAATTTGAAAAATTCTACTTGTTTAAATAGCAAATTGGGAAATTTGTGAATAATTTCTATAGGATGAACATTTTATTCAGAATTTTTAGAAATAGATATTTTTCTAATGGGGAAAAACTTAATTTTAGATCAGTTTTAAACATATTTGCATTGCTTTATTTAGCCAAAAGAGTGTTATTTTGTATGATTACTTGAAGAAGACACTCTATAATAAATTATAATCTTTTATTAAAATGTTTATTAATATACTGTTGATTAAGTCAGCCTGTCTTCTAAATGAAATTAAGATGTTATACACATTTCATAATGGATTCTAAGTAGAACTCTATATAACAAAAAAATGATTTCATAATGTGTGTACTTATTTTCACTCCTCCCCTAAACCGGCAAATACAAAATCCTTAATTTTATCTCTGGGTTTCACTATATAATTGAGTTCAGTTCACTCACTCAGTCATGTCCGACTTGTGACCCCATGAACTGCAGCACACCAGGCCTCTCTGTCCATCACCAACTCCCAGACTTTACCCAAACTCATGTCCATCGAGTCGGTGATGCCATCCAACCACCTCATCCTCTGTCTTCCCCTTATCCTCCTGCCCCCAATCCCTCCCAGCATCAGGGTCTTTTCCAGTGAGTCAGCTCTTCTCTTCAGGTGGCCTAAGTATTGGAGTTTCAGCCTCAACATCAGTCCTTCCAATGAACACCCAGGACTGATCTCCTTNCCCACAGTAGTAGATACAATGGTCATCTAAATACGCCATTCCCGTCCACTTTAGTTCACTCTTTCCTAAGATGTTGATGTTTATTCTTGTCATCTCCTGCTTGACTACATCCAATTTACCTTGATTCATGTACCCTAATATTCCAGGTTCCCATGCAATACTGTTCTGTGCTGCATCGGATTTTACTTTCGTCACCAGACACATCCACAACTGAGTATTGTTTTCACTTTGGCCCCGAAGCTTCATTCTTTCTGGGGCTGTTAGTAGTTGTCCTCCACTCTTCCCGAGGAGCACCCTGGACACCTTCAGACCCGCAGGACTCATCTTTTGGTGTTGTGTCTTTTTGAAATGAAGCTATGAGCCATGCTGTGTAGGGCCACCCCATATGGACGGGTCATAGCAGAGAGTTCTGACAAAACGTGGTCTACTAGAGGAGAGAGTGGCAAATCACATCAGTATACTTGCTGTTAGAAACTCAAGAACCATATCAAAAAAGAATGTGCTTACCTTAATTTAAAAACATGTTATTGCTAAAATATGCTAACCATCATCTGACAACGCAGGGTTGCCACAGACCTTCAGTTTGTAAAAATGGCAATATATGCAAAGCACAATATAGCAAAGGTATGCCTGGGGGCCCTCGTCAGAAATTGTTGGCCAGCCCTAATCTGAGAATGACAAAGCACTTTTTGTCAAGGATCATGTGTCTTAATGATCGCACCTGTATGACATAAGAATTTCTTTCCAATATGGAAAATACCTCATCATTTCTGTTTCAGGTGGGCCAAACAGAAATGTGACTGTGAATCAGGCACCTTCCTCAGGAGACTGGGGCTTACCGAGCTCCAAGGCCAGCCGCATGGAACCTGTGAATTCAAATGCCATGGGGAGACCAGGAACTGATTATAATGCTTCTTTACCCAGACCTGCCATGGGCGGCTCGATGCCCGCCATGCCACTTCGGTCCAATAGTGTCCCAGGTGTGAGACCAGTGATACAGCAGCAGCAGCATCAGCAGCCACAGCCACAGATGCTTCAGATGCGTAAGTAGCCCCTTCAGAAGAAAAGAAAACTGGATGTTTGAGGCCAACTTTTGCCATTGACTTATTTGAACATTTACCCCACCCACCTTTTTTTTTTTTTTTTNCGCATTGCCTTTCTTTGGGATTGGAATGAAAACTGACCTTTTCCGGTCCTGTGGCCAGTGCTGAGTTTTCCAAATTTGCTGGCATATTGAGTGCAGCACTTTCACAGCATCATCTTTCAGGATTTGAAATAGCTCAGCTGGAATTCCATCACCTCCACTAGCTTTGTTCGTAGTGATGCTTCCTTAGCCCACTTGACTTCGCATTCCAGGATGTCTGGCTCTAGGTGAGTGATTACACCATCATGATTATCTGGGTCATGAAGATCTTTTTTGTACAGTTCTTCTGTGTATTCTTGCTACCTCTTCTTAATATATTAATATCCAAGCAGCACCATCAAACCAACCTGGTTCCTGGCCAGATGGCATGTTGTCCATGGAACAAGGCCCTCATGGGACCCAAAATAGGTGGGGCTTTATTAAGTGGCTCTATAGAGAATGGAAGCATTGGATTATCTAGAAGAGGGTTAGAGCATAGGAACAAACCTGGAAGAAAATGAGAAAAACTCTCTGTGAATGAGGTACTTATTGCCATCTGTGTAAAATAACGTGGAGCCAGCAGGCGGTGGTGGTGACTGGAGAGAGAAGAAACAGCACTGTATTGTCAGCCACCAGGACTGAGTGGTCATTTCTGGAGCTGCCATGTGCCACAGTTGTCTCATAATGTAACAGTCTTCTGCCATGCAGAAAGGATAAAGCTAGCACTAGTTTGACAAGCTAAATGGTGCTCGGAGGGTGAGCCTTGCTTTTCTGCCAAAGTTCATTATTAAGGATTGGATAATTCTTTTTAAAAATTGTTTAAAACATTTCAGTGATGAAGGTGGGAATAAAATAAAGCACTCTTCTGTTTTTGTGGATTATGCCTGTATTTCACTTTTTAGCTTGGCCAGTAACTCGTTTACATGAAAGAGGCCACCTGTCAATGTCAGCTCTAACTTGAGTTCTACAATAAATTAAATGAAAACGACTTGATCTGTTGAAAAGATGGAGGTATAATTACATGAGTTTATTAGCTTGATTGTTTCTTTGCTCGGTAGAGAGCAAATAGTTTCATCACAGAATTTTTCTGAGGCTAGATATATTGTCTAGCTCCATGCTCCTGTAATGTTGGAGAGCTGTGGCATTGCTGTGGGGGTGTGGGGTTTGTCAGTACGTGAGCTCTGTGGGCCATGTATGAAACCAAGTTGTTTTGGTAGATCCCTAGACTCAGTTCAGCATGTCTCCCTTTTTTCTCATTCTTTTTTTGATTTTTCCAACCTGCAAGTATCCTGTCACTTCTGTTCTAGTAGGGTCTTGAAAACACTGCCCTCTTCATTCCTCCCATCCTTCTCCCTGCCCCTGCCAAATCTCTGCTGTCCTCTAATATCTAGCAGTTAGGTTTTGGTGGTGAGGTTGGAAGTTGTGAGCTAGGATGTGGTGGTTGAAGATGACCTGGTGAGGGTTAGAATGATGGGTCTTGAACTTGAATTGATGCCACTTGTTCTACTCTGCTGTTCTGTTAGTTTATAACTAATACTTGTATCATTTGAGTTATTGCCTGTTAAAAATATTGTGTGGAGTTACTTTGCTTTTTTTTCCAAAGAGGGAAAGCACCATTGAAGTTGATTACATGTCTCTTTTTAGGCCAATTCTTAGGAATTCCCTGGATGATCTCCTTAAAAAAAAAAAAAAA